>NMUG010013624.1:0-10062 GCA_002855965.1 Monotropa hypopitys
AAACACTTGCGATAATATGTTACTACGATTATCGTTCAAGTTTCAGAATGGTATAATTCTTAATATTATCTTTCTACAATTGTTAATCCACTTGCGAACGATATCTCGTCATAAAAAATCAGGTCAACGATAACATCTTTCTAAGACTGTCCGTTAACATCGACTTTTCAAAACACGGTGATATCTATCTACGGTCATAGTGTCGAAATCAAGGTCAAACTACATTTGGTCTGATTCCTCCCAAAGGATATGTAGGCAGCTTCAGGGCACGACCATCATAAAAATTCAAAATTCAAAAAATCTTTTCCGAAAACATTGTCACGAGTACAATCGTCAACCTACGAAAACTTCGGTGATATTTTCCTACAATTACCGTCAAGTCCCTAAATATTCCAAAAAGTGACGTCTTTCTATAGATCGTCCGATAAAAGTTTCAAAATACATTTTTCGCGATCCTAATCGCCCGTTCACAAAAATTCGGTATTACTTTTCTACAAGTACCGCTAAGCATCATACACCACGAATAACATCTTTCTACGGTTATTGTGTGAAAAATAATTTTGACATCTTTCTAAAGATCATCCATACAAAATCCTAGCGGCGTAATCTCACTAACGATCGCCCTAGTCGACTTTGAAATGACATTTTCAAAATTTTTGCTACCGCCCAAAGGGCGAGAAAATTTACGAACGGGCAGCATGACGGCTAGAACACTAACAGTGTACGGTCATTACATTTTGACAAAAAAAATGCAGGTTTTCGACTAATTAGCGTATTTCCTAGTACAAGTATTCAAAATTACTAAAAACAGGGAAGAAAAGCAGTCGACTACTTACTTGTATGATCAGAATCAAGTCTGCCGAGAGTGAATCGATCAAGCAATCAAGCACAGGGACGTCGTCGAAGAGAAATCCGAGCAAGAGCAGAACTTTGCTAGGCCTTGGGGAGTCTTCAGAAGCTTGAAATCAGGATGGAGGCTCACTGCCTCCACGGACAAATAAATACACTCAATGTCGCAACTATAGTTGCGACATTGGTCAAAACTTTAAATGCTGACAGCCTTGAGCCACGTGCACAGTTGGCATCCCAAGGGGTGACTTTTGGCATTTTTGGGAGGGGATCAGATCAGACCCAGAATGCGATTCGTCAGTCCGAATCGCGACTTCAGGAGCCCGATTTACGTCACTGACAACTCCAAAAAAAAATCGAGTCCACCAGCAGATGTCAAATTCCTCTGAGGAACCGGAAAAAATCCAAAACATGTAAGCCGTGAGTCAAAATTTCACGCATCAATTAGTCTTTGTCTACCACTGCTGCGCAATGTACACAAAGAGGGGCAGCTGTTGATACCCAAATTCAAGTTCAGAAATCAGCAAAACGATCTTTTTCAGTATCCGCGTGCACATCCGGAATGTTCAGACTCACCGCAAACAGCCCCGACGTCAGTCAAAATTTTCAAAATGAAAAACCCCCAACGGTAAAGTGTTGAGGAACATTTACCCGTCTCATAATTCTATTCCGATGCATCAATCAGGACAAACTTCAAACAGACGGCACTGAAACCGCATCCGAATTGGCAAACGGGCCAGCACAAGTAGAATTCTACACGAGCGTCCGAAATTTTTCTTCTGAGGAGAATATCGAAGACGGGCATATTATAGAGAAGCTGATATAAAAACTGACTTCATCCGATCTAGCACCGGAATTCAGTTAAGGATAAACATCAATTCGTTCAAATTTCCATGCAGCGGTCAGCCGGTCTCGGAAATTAACGAACGTATTTTGCACGGACCTCATCTTCAAAATTTGACATTCCCTACGGAACAGATTTTCTGGAAGTTGAGCAGCCCAGGAGGTCCACCAACCGCTTCTCATTTCAGTCAGAGTATCAGAGCCGTATTTTAGGGTTTTTCCGGAAAGTGTCCGAATCAAGCCCAGGATATTTGCTATATTCGTGATCCAACACAACGATCATGAATATCAAATTTAAATGTTAAAGTCAGAGTTCTCCGAGAGGACGACAAAGCGCAAACAGAAGCTTCGGACCAAGATCAGAACTCTGGGATACTTTTTTAATTTTAAATGTATTTTCTTTTATTTTTAATTAACTTTCCCGAAGAGACAAGCTCGAAACACCTTTTGGAACCTTCCAAAATATCTCCCCTACACGTGGCACGCGAGCCACGTGCTTTGGCAGATATTTCCCCTATGTCGCAACTATAGTTGCGACATTGATCATTATATATAGAAACTCTCCACAACCAAAATCCAGACCGAATAACCTCATTCCAACTCCAATTCAAGCTCTACAACCAAAACCTCCGGGCATTTTCTCTCAAAACTCTTCCAAAAGCTATCCAAACTTCGACCAAAAATCCAAAAACCCTAAATCCAACCAAGAACAAGCCTCGTTTTTGAAGTATTTCGAGCTTCTCTTTCTTCGGTAAATTAATTTGCCTCTTACTTTCGGGAGACTCTTGGTAGTCTTCTAATTCATAGTTCGGTACTAGTTATTCGGCCGCGTCCGATACTATACCCTACTATGTTTTAAAGAAGCTATCTACAGAAGTCGTCTCCCCGATTTGTACAGATCTAATTAATATATTTGTCACAATTTTTTAACACTTGTCTTTTATGCTTTCGAACCCATATCTGTTTAAAGAATTCATTATTTTATGTCTTTCTCCTCGTTAGAATTCGACACATGCTTGGCTACGCCGGCTCCGCTGTCGCATACGAGAAAAACATAAAAATGTCTTCGCCCTAAAATACTGGTCGTCTAGCTCGGAATATATCCAACTCGGTTATATACGATATCTTATCCATTGTTGCCGTCTAACTCGGAATATATCCAGCTCGGTTATATTATATATGATATCTTATCAATTGTTGTCGTCTAGCTCGGAATATATCCAGCTCGGTTTATATATGATATCTTATACCCTAGTCCATACATACATATTACAGCATATATATTCTATCTCTCTTTAGCGATTAACTTTTGCTTTCCCAAAACACTTTCAAACAAACTAAAAATCCGGCATTCGGTGTCTGAAGTGAAAGCTTGCAGTAGCTATCAGAATCGAATCGAAGGAATACCTTGTGACTCGGATCATTTCCGGAGCACTCGATATCCCGGGAGGATTTTTCTCACTTAGAGAAAGTAAAAATCCCATCCCCCAATTTTCAAAACCCAGTCGAAGCTCTGTCCGATTGGTAAAAATAATCCTTCTTCCAAAGCCAAGTTATAACATATTCCGACAATTTTTACAGAAAACATTTTTTCGGTCGAAGTTCTGTCCGACTGAAAAATACAAAAACACTTTAAAAGCAAAACCAAATTCCTCGATTCGATGTCTGAAGTGAAAACTTGCAGTAGCTGTCAGAATCAGATCACTGGAATGCCTTGTGACCCGGGTCATGCTCGTTCACTTGATATTCTTTAGAATTTTCTAAACCAAAAATATCCTCTCTTTTTAGAAAAATGGTCGAAGTTCTGTCCGACCTATTTCAAAACATTCTTATCAGAATACAGTCGAAGCTATGTCTGACTAAAAACCATTTTCTCAAACGCGGTCAGAATTTTGTCCGGTCGTAGAAAAATACTTTTCAAGGATTTAGCCGAAGTTCTGTCCGGCTCAAAATTCAACTTTCAAAAATACACCGAAGTTCCGTCCGGCTCAAAATAAATTTTTTAAACGCAGTCGAAGTTCCGTCCGACTATCGCAAATAAAATTAAATTAACAAAACAAAATCATTTTCAAAACACAGTCGGAATTCTGTCCGAGTGTAGAAAATCATTATTCGCCGAAGTTCTGTCCGGCTCAAAAATAATTCTTTCTCATCAAAACCGGGTCAAAAGTCACCTGTATTTCCATCAAATTTCCACCTTTCCAAACTGGGCCGAAATCTGCCCGTCAACAACTATTTCCAGGAGTCTCTTCATTTCATACATAAAATCAGTAATAATTTTGTATTTCTCTTAGCCGAGGAAACAGTCGATTTCGATTCGAAAAGAGATTTATTTCTGAAAAAGAAGTACCGAAAGGGCGAGTGGGGTGCCTAACACCTTCCCCATTCGTAATTTAATTCCCGAACTCGAATTTCTGGTTTTGCAGACACCTTTCCAAAATAAAATGACATTTTATTAAAACAAAATGACATCTTTTTACAATTAAAATTCCGGTGACTTGCTACACCACAGTAATACCAAGTGACGACTCCGAAAATTCGAAATCGGCATACTCAGGCCACCCTCTGTTTTCAAACAAACCCCCATATTTTTTATCAAACCCAACATCGCATCTTTTTCCGCTCCGAAAAATGACTCCCAAACAGACGGGAGACGAGGGAAGGACGGAAAAATTTCCCGGCATGACAATGAGTACAACAACGTTTCCTAAAGACACAATACAAGAAACCCACTTTTCTAAATCGACTTACCCGAAATCTTGGAGAATGACTTCGATATGTGGGTAACCGGAGAGCCCACGACACATAGAATGATGTTTCTTCTTCGGATTTTGAGATTGGAGCGCGTCTTGGCCTTAGATTTGAGGAGAGAAGTGAGAGGAGAGATTTAGGGAGGTAGAGAGAGAGAGAGCATCCCTAGGGTTGGGTCCAAATGACCAAAATCGTGGGCAATAACACTTATATACTCCCCCTACGCGAAATGACCAATCTGCCCTTCATTAAATGCAGAAACAGGATTTTTACGCACGGCGACCGGTCGACCACATTATGTGTACCGGTCGCGGCTCTCCAAACAGCTCTCTGAAATCCGGCGACTGGTCGACCAAATACCGTGTACCAGTCGCGGCCATTTTTAATCTCGACTGGTCGACCACGTTGTGTGTACCGGTCGACACCTATTTAACAACTCGCTGCATGCTCCCGACCGGTCGACACATTTTCATGTACCGGTCGGCCTGAAGAAAATTTTAAAGAAAACTTTAAATTTTGATAACTTTCTCGTCCGACCTCCGATTGAGGCTATTCACGTCTCGTTGGATTCGTAATCGAATTCTCTATCATAATCTAGGGTCAACCACCTTAAAATCACACTAATATTTTAAGATAAACTAAATTTAGATTTCAATCTAATTTAGAATACGACTTTAAATTTTGGAAAATACTTTTTAAAATATGGGTTGCTACAGAGACCCCTTCTTCTCCTGGAGACATTGAGATCATTGGATCATCATCACACGATCCCTATGACCTTCTTCGCGGATTCTATTCTTTAACTAGCTAGTAAGATGACATGTCCTCCTTCAATTTCTTCATGATGTACAAGTCCGACTCCAAATCTAGGATTCCCTCATCCCCAAGAGGGTCGTACAGTTGTCCTCTATGGCCCCTGCTCTATCGTTGATGCCGTGATGCCACCTCCAATCCATGTTGTCCCCGTCAATCATGTCCCATCAACTCCTCCTCCTCCTCCAGTTGTTCCTGAGGTGGCTAATAATCCACTCCACACTCGCTCGAGGTCCAAGGAGGCAGCTGATCCGTTTGAGGGGTTGTCTGGTCTAAAAAGACCGAGAAGAGGTGAGCTTACCCGGACAGACAAAGGGAAAGCTATAGATGCTAACTACATGTGGGCTTTCACCCTTTTGAAAGATGGCGGGACTCTGGTCAAGAGAAGTGATCGACAACTGGATGGAGCTACTTCCTATGGGGTAGTCCGTGATGCAATGCTTCTCAGGGATGTTGCGGATGAGGGCAATACTACAACGAGAGCCTTGTCCTAGAAAATTCTCTTGTATTGCCTAAAGGTTATGATCTTAACTGTTTCATGCATTATTTCCTTCGTGATTTCACATTACTTTGCCTACTCTGATTTTTCCTTTTCCTCTTAATAGACCGTGCAGTATGTGTATAATCACTTGCATTTAGAGAGCGTCCAAGAGATCGACTGCCTAAGGAAAGAAATGACCTTGACCAAAAGGACTAAGGAAAAGGTCCATACTAAGTCCAAGAAGCATGAAGATGCCTCTGCTTCTCTTGCCGCAGAGAAGGTAATGTCCCAAATGCTGGAGGATGCCCTGGCCCAGACTTAGAAGAAAAGCCATGCTACGCTGGACGAAATTAGGTCTAATGCCTGTGAAGAAATGGAGAAACGGTTCAAAGCCTTTGAGCCTGAGAAGTCTGTTGCAGCGTACAAATACAAGGTAAAGACAATGGAGCTTGATCATACCCGTGCTGAACTGTAAAAGGCCGCACGGGCAGCTGAGCAGTCCTACGATCAGGGACTCACCAAAGGATACGAGGTAACTGCCTCTAACTATACTGCTCAATTCTATGAGCAGTTACCTCAACTGAAGGACTCCATATTTGCGGAGATGTGGGGTATTGCCATGGATGCCTGTGGTGTGGTAGGGGACACCTCTAAGGAAAGGAGATTCCCTTCCCAAGCTAGGGCTTATCCGCGGAGCCAACCCCCACTCCCGCTGAAGAATAGGGTCCTGATGCTCCTTCTGGTACTGCAACTGCCGCAACCGAGCAAGCTCTTAGGAATTCGGAAGGTGCAGCTCCCGCCTAGTCATCCTCTAATCCCATTGCTGTTGATTCTCTGATTGCGGTTGTTCAAGACCCTCAACAACCTGAGATTTTCAATATTTAGATAGTCTTTTCCTTCTCTATTTCTTTTCTTTTTCTCCTTCTTTTCTTTTTCTGCTCGGATGATGTATGGACTTGTAATGGTCTAGATTTCCAAACCATTTTTTGAAATAATATAAAATCATAGAGGAAGAGATAAATAAAGTAATTATCATCCATATTTATTTCCTATAATTCCGTGACAAATGAAATGAGTACAAAGAGCACATCCACATACAATAAGGTAAACAATGTTTACAAGACTTTTACAATTTACAACCGGTAAATAAAAAAATGAAAATACATTTCGATAGGAAAAAAACCTATCAACTACTATGGTACCATTATCTAATGCCAGGCAAGAGAGTATGAAATATACATTTCCAATCCAAATAGAACATGGTACCTAAAAATAGAGAGTTACGCAAAAGCCTAGTAGAAATTTCTATATCCAAATATCTTCAAAATTGAGATGTATGTGTGTCAGGGCAAGGAATGTAAAATATGCATGCATGAGGATGTCTTTTCATTTCTAAAACCATTTCGACTCAAGATTTCATTATGATTTGGCTACTACGAGGTAGAAGCGCATCGACTAGACTACCCGTAAAAAGTCCTAGTATCTTCCCGACCCGTCGGGAGGGCCCAGTCAAGTCTCCATTGTACACGATGCCGTGAGTGGGGCGACCATCTATGGAATCCCATCATAAGTCCATTACCGGGAAAACAAATTTCTCATATATAGCCAACCTAAATAATCTCTCATATTTTAAGGCCAATTAAACATTCAATTCACTTTTATTCTCAATTCGACTAGATTAGGGTAAAATCCTCATAACCTTTCAATTTGACCCAAAATATGATTTTGTAAACATTCTTTCCAAACATTGATTTTCAAGTGTCAAGAAGTTCATAGGATTACATTTCCAAAAATTAATGACCATTATACTCAAATCTATTTTCCAATTTATTTGGGATTTTTCTAAAATAAGTAAGGGATCTTAAAATTGACTTCAAGGGAAGCACGATAATGTACAAATGAACCAATGTACTCAAGAAATCGAAGGGTCTATGAGACACGCAAACCCAAATTCATGGAACATATTATTCCTTTAGAAAATTTTGAGGGAGAAGGGAGAAGACCAAGATTAGACATACAAGGGATAGAAAACTCTACCTTAGATCGAGAACCTGAAACACCCTAGGTGAGGGCCTTGCGCAGATGGACAATCCAAGACCGTTAATGTGTATAGGACAACGTGTGGAATGATGTTGATAAAGAGGCTTTGCTCCAAAACTCCATAGATTTGGAGTTAGAGAGAAGAGAAGGAGAGAGATATAGAGAGGGAGAGAATTCGCCATAGAGAGAGAGAGAGAGAGAGCTACGGTTGTGTGTGTGTGTGTGTGTGTGTGTTTGTATTTGAGTCCAAAACATTTTAGGGTTTGAGAGATAGGTATATGAGTTTCAAACAAAATCTGGACAATTCCCTTAATGAGTCATATATCGATATGTGCTTCCTCACATATCGATATGTGTACTCTCTGGACATGAAATTCGAACTGAGAGGTCATATATCGATATGTGTCTCATCACATATCGATATATGATTGGGATCAAACCCACATGGTTCACATATCGATATATGGTGGGGGGAGGGAACAACTGAGCTATATATCGAAATACAAAAGGGGGACCATATATCAAAATATAATGATGTTGTTGGATACCTCAAACTGGGTGTATTTCATCCATAAAGTCTTTGTCCGAAATCTGATTGAGTTGATTCAAATTGCATTACTTCTATAATTCAATCGTCTACAACTTTTTTTGAATAAAGTGCTTTCTATTGGAAAATATTTTTGGATCGAAATGGGCACACAACACGGTTATAGTCTTGGCCGGATACTTTGCTACAATCCAAACTTCAATAATCAAACCCAAACATAGACCAATATCTCAAATACATATGAAATCCATAATCCAAGCCCGGGGATGACCCGAACACCAACAAACCTAGACTATTTGAGAGGAAAACATGCACAATCTTATAAAATACCCAAAAATTGCAAGGACAATGGAATATGAATTTCTGGATCGTTACAATCTACTACCCTTACAAATATTTGGTTCTCGAAATTTACATGAGCAACGGCCAATGACGGAGACAAAGCTCGCAACATTCTCAATGCCAATGATATTGAATCGAGAATCGTTAGTTACGAAGGAGGCTATCAAGACGAACATGGACTCAACAAGGCAAATATATGAAGAAGAGTCCGGATTTAATATTCTCACTAGAATATCCTCAAATCACATGTGTCGGAATAAGAAGGGGCGCTACGATCCTATGTAAACACGGGAAATGAATAAGCAATCCATTTCAATTTCAGATCACAACCAACAAAAAAATTGTGCACGGCAAGGGATACGATACCATAAAGGGCAATCTCTTGGACTTTAATACAAAAATGATATGGAAATTAAGCTTTAAAACAAATTCCTTGATTTAAAGAAAGATTTGAACATTTAAACCATAATTCAAGGAATTAGAAAATCATTTTATAAATACTATATTTGTGTAAATAATGCACCATCAAAACTTAGGGTCAATAGTCTTAAATAAATAAATCATGGTTTGAGTTAAATAATTTTGGAAATGAAAATATATCCCCATGCATGCATATTTTATGTTCCTTGCCTTAGTACACATGCACTCTAATTTTAGAGATATTTGGATATAGATTTCTTTACTAGTCTATTGCCTAACCCTCTATTTTTAGGTACTTGGCTTTCTCTTGGATTGGAGTTGCATCTTCCTGACTCCTTGTCGGGCATGGAGCTTGCCCCATAATAGATGATAGGTTGTTTTTATTATTCATCTATTGTACATTTATTTATTCATTTCAGTTGTAAAAGTTGTAAAGGATTGTATCATAATTCATCTCATTGCTTGTGATTGTATCATCCTTTGTGTAACTATGGGTTAATATGAATGGTGGTTATTTTACTCCTGCATTTTTATTATAATTGTTTATCCTCAAAAAATGGTTTAAAATTTCTGGGTTGTTACAATTGGTATCAGAGCCTTCATTTCGAAAACCTAGGGACTTTGGGGAGATATTTAGTCTCAAATGGGTTTCATTGCCTTGTGTTTCATAGCATGTATGTGCATTAAGTGTGTATATGCATTGCATGGGATCTCTGAAAAATATAAAGTTTTTATAACTTTATTTAACAAATGAATTTTGGGAACCCTTCCTGATGATCATCAACTAGGAATACTTGGTCCCTTGTTGGTCCTCTTAGATTTGATCTCGTCGTCGTTCATTTTGAGCTTTGATTCCATCCATGTTGTTGTTGATATGGTTGTATAAGTCCTTTCCTCAGTAGTGAGAAGTGGACTTAGTGGTCGTTAAATGATCTGACATCTTTTCTTGCCCTCTTAATCGAGGATGATGATTCAC
>NMUG010013625.1:0-10064 GCA_002855965.1 Monotropa hypopitys
CAACTATTTAGTATATTGATTCTCATATAGTTTTTAATACTTGCAGATTGACCGTATTTCCATAAAATCACGATTCTCCTTGAATTGCATATGGTAATTAATTAAATAATTTCAAGGGTTAAATTAAAGTAGTAATATCAATGGATTAATTTACCCTTACTATAAGTAAAAGAAATAATAATGACCATATTACCTGATGATGCTATTTACGACTTCAGTCCAGCACGTCCAACCTGGAGAAAAACCTTAACACCGGTGGGGTGCCGGCCAAAGAGTCTCCGACGATCAAGTTAGTCCAATGCCCAAAACTTGACCAATCAAAAAGAGAGAGAAAAAGCAGTTATTATTTTTTTGGAGCCCACCATTACCTTCTTTCCTCTAAGCCTTTTATTCATTCTGTTAGCATCCCGAGATCTCCGCCAGACAGGTCAAACCTTTCCTAGTTGATCGCCATGCTTCCCCAATTGTTGGGCGTCAATCTCGCACTTCCCTTAACAACATGGGGATTCCTCCTAGCCGTTATTTGTGTGTCGGTTATACTTAGCACATCCTCTGTGTCAATTAACCATAGTGACCCTTCCGTGCTTTAAGGTCCACATGTCGCCTTGAGCTTAGGCCTCATAACAGCAGGCTGAGCTGAGACCCCTGCTGAGATGACCAGTCCACAGAGCTGGCCACTTAGCTGATCTGGGCCCCTAGCTCAATAGCCTAGGAGCTCAAGATCCCAACTGCTCAGCAATCAGAGATGTCTTATCAACTACTACCCTGCTTTTGGTAGGAGGGTGGGGGCCATCCTGGAGAAAGCACCTTCTGCATGGCGCCGCCACTTCGCATTCCAAACAAGCGCATTAAATGGACAGGACACTCGTCCCACGACATACATGCATCAGTTCCCAGTCGTCAGATGCAGGGATATCAACGGTTAGGATATTGGGCGTGATTGCACTTCCCAAGTATAACCTTTCGCTACCCTACCGTTTCATATCTCTTTTTTATTTTGAAAACATCATCCAACTCCATTCCATTGCCAGATGCTTCCGATTCCAAGATTTTCGAACATTCCTCTTGTCTTAAACCCTTAGGTATGTTCTTCATTCCTCCCGTTTCTTCCTTTGACACTTTATAACCATGTCCGAATCTCCTTCTCATAGCTTTAGGGACATCGATATGTCCCCTTTTGCTAGCGAAAACACAAACGAGGGAATACCTTTGAGGGGTAGAGCCACTAGGACTTTAGCACTAGAGAACGACGAGGGCGAGTCAGTGGGCACAACGAGTCAACCCCTCAGGCCACCCATTTATAGGCCTTGATTTGCCTGTTCTGTTCTTGAATACCCCTATGTCGTTGATTCTGACGACTTGTCAGTGATTCGCCATAGATATTAGATCCCAGATTCTATCATCTTTAGAGCTCCTGGCCTAGATAAGAGGGCCTGTGATTTCTCAGGTGACGAGGTTTGGATTTACCTAGATTCCCTAGATGCGGGGCTCTGTCTCCCTTTTCCCCAGGTCGTTAGGCAGGGTTTTTTAGATTCGGCCTTGCCCCGGGACAATTGGCCCCAAATGGATATAGATTGCTGATAGGATGCGCTGTGCTCTAGTCGGCTGCTTCCCACAATCAGAATCCACTCAAGGTTTCCACCTTTTGCAATATATTCATGGTCAAAGAGGTACCTAGACGAGTGTCTGGTGGTACTTCTCGAGGAGACCCAACACACCTATGATGATCGACAAACTCCCCTCGACGGTTAAAGAGTGGAAAGACAAGTTTTTCTTTGTTAGCGGCTCTAGATGGGAGTACCAGAGCTAGGAGGACGTCCGCACTCCCCGAGTCCAAAGGAAGTGGAGCGTCCCCACTACCCAGTGTAAGTGTTCTCTCACCTTTCGTGGTTATTAGCGGTTTGGGTTAGGTCCCCTATTAATCTTAGCTCTTGTCTCCCATTCAGCCCGATTGAGGACAGTGGTCTCCCAGGAGGAAGAAGATGAGATAGCTTGTGCCCGAAATCATAATATTCATGAGCTCAACCAACTCATTTCTTCGAAGAGCCTAGCCACTTAATTGTTAGGCCCAGAAATTGGACTTGAGGCCTTAGCTGTAGAAAGAGGTATTTTCTCATCACTTTCATGGGCCCTTTTTCGGCTAATATGCTCATTTTTCCTATGTCTATCCAAAGGAATCCGAGGAGGAAATAGTGCCCAAGCTTAGCAAAGAGGAGTTGATGAAATTGAGAGCTGATAGGAAAATCTTGACCCGAGTTGAGGCCATTGAAAAGGAGAAGAAAGCAGCTGAGGATGTCACCCCCTACTATTGATTTGTCTGGCCTTGAGGCTACTCCTCCACACGTGCCTATTGTTGTTCTTACTAAAACCACAATAGTTGTGGTGGGTTCAAAAAAGGCCAACCCTCCAATGGACACCATCAATGTAGGAAAGATTGAAGAAGCAGTGATTAATCCCCTCAAGAGACATAGGGACTAGCAAAAGGAAGGATGTCGTGCACGAAAGCAAGGTCGAGCCTGAGGGTGACGGGCCCATGACTTTATTTGACGATGACCTTGTTTTGACCAGGGCGAGGTGTTTTTACACTCCAGCTGACCTCAAATACCTAGCCAACCGTCCCTAAGTGGAGACTGCCAACGAATTTTTGTTGGAGTTGTGCAGGGTACATTTTTGGCGTGGCTCTTTTCTCTGTCGCGAATTCCCTTCTAATTCCCTACTTTTGCTTTCAAGTCTTTGTGAAGGGCTTCCACATGACCTTCTAGATCTCCCAATCTTCCAACCAACGAGAGGAGTTGACCAGGAAGAATCGGGAGCTGATTGGGTCCGTAAATCAGTCCTAGAGTGAGAGGAACGCTGCTTTTATAGCCCAAAACCGAGCCGAAAAAGAGGTCAGGTGGCTCCGGAGGGACCTGGAGGCCAGTGATGCGGAGAACCATCGTTTGGCCAAGACCAATGCTCTTCTCGATGAGAAGTTGAAGTCTAAAGCGGCCTTCAACTTAAGGTTATCAGCAGAAGTTGATAAGGCCATGGCTGAGAAGGCTATAATGGAGGAGTTGAGCGATAAGTCCCTTGTTGCCAAGGCTAAGGCTAAAGAGAGCCTGAGGGAGCTTCAGAGGATATACAACGGGGAAAAGGCCGCCTATGTGGATGAGGTGACCTTCAGTTATTTTGATGGATTTGAAGAGATGCACCGCCAGTGCGTTCAAAAGTATCCGGTCGTCTATTTCAGCACTGACCTCTTTGAGGTGGCGATGGAGGAATCAACCATGGTGACTGGGGGAGATGGGAAGGACGTGGACGATGTCACTTCTGGGCCTGGGCTTTTCCTTACGCCTATTGCAGTTACTGCAATGGTAGATGAAGCCATTGAAATGGCCTCTTCTCGGCTCATTGAATAAATCGCGATCAAGGTTGTAGAAGAGTCTGGCTCTCTTGCACCTGGGCTTTCCCACCAGGACCCATGAATTATTTGTTATGATCCTGTGACTTTCACTTTATTCCGATCAGGCCCGTCGGGGCATATTTTGAACCTTAATGCTTACAACTTTCGCACCTTTTGCCCATATGTTGATTTTGTTGGTCTTTTTGTGAATCTCTAGTTTTCATTTTTTTTATTTTCTCACTTTTTTTGAGTTCAGCTCAGCCATGCTATTTTGGTCGGACTGTCCCTTATCATTTGGATGTTTAAACGTCTTTGCTGGTTCCTTGTTTTTGAGCCCAGTCGTGCTGTAGCCGATCAGCTGAGCTAAACCATAGCTCATTTTAACGTCGTAGGGTCCTCATTGGAGCCTTGGCCCTAAGCTCAGATGTTCTGTAGCTGATTAACTAAACTGTGCCTTAGCACATTTTTACGCCATAGCGTTCTTGTCTGGGCCTTGGCCTTGAGCTCAGTCGTGCCGTAGCTGATCGTCTAAGCTATGCCTTAGCACATTTTTACGCTATAGCATTCTTGTCTAGGCCTTGGCGCTTAACACATTTTTATGCCATAGCATTCTTGTATGGGCCTCGGCCCTGAGCTCAGTTGTGTCGTAGCTGATCAACTGAGCTGTGCCTTAGCACATTTTTATGCCGTAGTATTCTTGTCTGGGCCTTGGCCCTGAGCTCAGCTGTGCCATAGTTGATCAACTGAGATGTGTCTTAGCACATTTTTACGTTGTAGCATTCTTGTCTAGACCTTGGCCCTGAGCTCAACTATGCCGTAGCTGATCAGCTGTGCTGTAGCACATTTTTAGCATGCAACTTTTACCCAGTAATTAATTGAGACCATTCGATCGGGCAACATCAACATATTGAAGAGGTTGGTAATTAATTTCAAGTACATGATCAACTGAGATTAAAAACAAAGACAAGGAAATTGTTCGTAAATATCCCTTATCTTTATTGGTAGTACTTCTTCAAGTGTTTGGCATTCTAAGGGTTATTCAGCTCCTTTCCTCTTAGTGTTGCTAATATGTATGCCCTGCCTTGGAGTGCCTTAACACTTTATAGGGTCCTTCCCAATTAAGTTGTAGTTGCTGGGTTTCCTTCCTGTAGGGTCCGTCTTTCTGAGCACAAGGTCGCCGAGATGGAATGATCTTGGATGAATCATAGCATCGTGATATCTGGCCATTCGTTGCTAATAGATGGCATTTTTGACAGCTGTTATGTCTCTTTTTTTTTCTAACAGATCAAACTCAGTCCTCAAGTCATCACTGTTCTCGTTGTCGTCCAGAGAGGCTGTCCTGTAATTTAGGAGCTCCACCTCGATTGGGACCACAACCTCAGTCCCAAAGGCCAAAGCATAGGGGGATTCCCCTGTCAATGTTCTTGTCGTGGTGCGAAATGCCCATAGCACCGCATGTAATTCCTCTGGTCAATCTCCTTTTTGCATTTTTAGCCTTCTCTTTAGCCCCTTCTTTATCTCCCGATTCGTGACCTCGGCCTGCCCATTAGCTCTGGGGTAAGCCTTCGACGTGTAATGTAAGTGAATTGCCCTTGCACTGCAGAATTCTTTGAAATCCGAATTGTCAAATTGCTTTCCCAAGTCAACAACCAACATGCATGGAAGACCGAATCTGTATAATATGCTCTGCCATAGGAAAAAAATGGTAACCTGAGCAGTGATGGTGGATAACGCCTTTGCCTCCACCCATTTGGTAAAATAGTCGATTGCCACTATTGTGTACTATACCTGACTTCTCCCTTTAGGCAGCGGTCCGATGAAGTCCATTCCCCATTGTGTGAAGGGCCATGGCCCTCTCATTGGGCTCATCTGTGTTGGTAATCTGTGCGAGATGTTGGCAAACTTCTGGCATGGATCACATTTTTTCACCATCTGGGTGCAATCTTTTTGCATCGTTGGCCAGTAATACCCTAGCCTCACTGTTTTGTAGTCCAGGGCCCTTCCTCCCTAGTGAGTTCCGCAAATTCCTTCGTGGATTTCCTCCATAGCTCTGGATGCTTCTTCCATTGTCAAGCACCATAGATAAGGCAGCAAAAAGCTCCTTATGTAGAGGACATTGCCCATAAGAACGTACTTTGCCACCCGAATTCTGAATTTTCTGGCTTCTCCTCTGTCTTCTAGGGTCTCCCCGTTTTAATGTAGGAAATAATTGGAGCAGCCCATGAATTCAAGTAGTCGATTGCCAAAATTACCTGACTGCATGCCTCAATGCTCGGTCCATTCAGCTCTCATACCAGAACTCCCTTTGGGAGCAACTCCCCTTTCGAGGTAGCGATCATGGACAGGTCACCAGCCTCTTGATTCTCGCATCTTGGTATCTATGAAATGGTGAATTCGGTGAAGTTGCCTCTAAGCTTTTTGACGACTTCAAGGTATTTTCACATCGTCTCCTCCTTGGCCTCAAATTCTCCACTGATTTGCCCAACCACTAGTTGCGAGTCACTCACCACAGCTAGGCATTTTACTCCCACAACCTGTATGATCTATAGTTCGACCACAAATGCTTCATACTCAGCTTGATTGTAGGTGGCCTTAAAGTTGAACTTCAACACACACTTCATCTTTTTCCCTTCTGGAGTTGTGAGTACTAGACCTGCCCTGCTAGCATTTTTGGTGACACATCCATCAACACCAAGATGCCACACCTGTTTTTCTTCTATCTCTACTCCAGGATCTTGAACAACATATTCCACCAAGAAATCAGCCACTGCCTACCCTTTTATCACGGTCCTGGGCTTGTAGTCTATATCAAATTCCCCTAACTCCAATGACCACTAGATTAGGCGACCCGAGGTGTCGGGGTTAAACAAGGCTCTTATTAATGGCATATCTGTCAATACAATGATGGGATGAGGCTGGAAGTAAGGTCTTAATCGCCTTTCCGCAGTAACAACTGCAAATGCCATTTTTTTCAATCTTGGGGTACCTTATTTCTACCCCTCTTAGGGATTTGCTTGTGTAGTATACAAGGTACTGTACCCCTTCCTCCTCTCGGATTAACACCGAGCTAACAGCATGGGGAGAGACTACAATGTAAAGGAAGAGTTCCTCCCCATCTTTTGATGGGCTCAAGAGGGGAGGGTTGCAAAGGTAATGCTTGAGTTGGATGAATGCCTGCTCACTTTCCAGTGTCCACTCAAAAGACTTCTTCAAGACT
Source organism: Monotropa hypopitys (assembly GCA_002855965.1). NCBI lineage: Eukaryota > Viridiplantae > Streptophyta > Magnoliopsida > Ericales > Ericaceae > Monotropa > Monotropa hypopitys. Next base: position 6,600 of record NMUG010013625.1, read on the forward strand.
ATAAAGAAAGGGTTACACTTATCTGTGGTCCTTGAGATGAAGCGATTCAGGGCCGCCACACATCCTGTCAATATCTGGATCTCCTTAACTATCATTGGAGGCTTCATCTCCATCACTGCCCTGATATTCTCGAGATTGGCCTCTATCCCTCTATACGAGACCATGAAACCTAGAAACTTTCCCGATGCTACTCCAAACACGCACTTTGCAGGATTCAACTTTATCTGATACTTCCTCAGCACCTGGAATGCTTTAGCCAAGTCTTCGACATGGTCAATCCACTTTTTACTCTTGACCAGCATGTCATCCACATATACCTCGATACTTTCACCTATCAGATCTCTGAATATTCTATTAACGAGCCTCTAATAAGTCGCGCCTGCATTCTTCAGCCCAAAGGGCATCACCATATAGCAGTAGAGGTCTCTGTCAGTGACAAAGGCGGTCTTCTCTTGGTCATCTTCTTCCATCTTGATTTAGTTATAATCTGAAAAGGCATCCATAAAACTCAGCAGCTCATAGCCTGACATAGAATCGACAAGCTGGTCTATCCTTGGCAAAGGAAAACTGTCCTTAGGACACGCTTTATTCAAATCTTTATAATCCACGCATATTCACCTCTAGCCGGAGGACTTCTTCACCATAACCACATTGGAAATCCAATCTGGGTACTGATCTTCCCTAATTGATCCTGTCTGCAACAGCTTGGCTACTTCTTGAGCAGCCGCATGGTTCCTCTCGGGTGCGACATCTGTTTCTTTTGCTTAACTGGACGGCACTCAGGATTAACGTTCAAGCGGTGCGTCGTTATTCTTGTATCAATGCCTGAGATGTCTTCATGGCTTCAGGCGAAGATGTCTCTGCTCTTCCTCAAATAATCAACTAGTTTGGCTTTCTCCTCTGCGTTTAGCCCGATGCTGAGCTAAATTGTTTGGCCAGGCTGATCTGTCCATATCTCCAAGGAGGTCAGTTGTTTGACCGGTTCTCCTTGCATAAGTCTTTCTTCGTCTCTTACGTCCAGCTCTTCCATTGCCATAGCTTCATAACAGGATTTGACCGAAAAATTATAACACTCTCGTGCTATTTTCTGATCCTCTTTTAACTCTCCCACTCTTGCAGGGGTTGGGAACTTCACCTTCAAATGGAACGTAGAGATGACTATCTTAACTTTATTAAGGAGTACCCTGCCCACTATAGCATTGTAAGCCGAGGAGGCATCCACCACCAAAATCAATCATTTGAGTAACATGCCTCCCTTCTTCACCCAAGGTCACATGCAAGGCTATCTGGCCCTTTGGATATACCGTGTCCCCAACAAATCCCACCAATGGTGACACCATTGGCCCTAAACGATCTCGTCCCAGCTTAAGCTGGTCGAAGCATTCAGGAAGAGGATATCAGCTGAGCTACCACTGTCGATCAGTACTTTTCTGGTCTTGTAATTGGCCACAGTCATGGAAACCACTAGAGGGTCATCGTGGGGGATAAATTGTCTCTTTTTCATCTTCCTCAGAAAAAATGATGGGTAGATCTTCCCGCTTTGAACATTTAGGTTGCCTCCCAACCGTGCAGACCTCCATGGGATCCTCTGCCCTAAGCCTTCTAAGGTAGGATTTCCGAGCTGAGCTGGACTCTCTCCCTCCAGCTGAACCTTCGTGCACCACCCTTATCTCTCCAATAATTTCATTGTTCTTTGGAGCTCTGCCCTGCTCCTCTCGTCTCTTCCCACCACGCTGAGCTCTAGGCTCAGCCTTCCGCACAAATCTATGCAACATTCCCCTTTGAATGAGCTCTTTAATCTGGCCCTTAAGATCGATACAGTCATTGGTGTAGTGTCCATGGTCACAATGAAAACGACAGTACTTGTCTCATGGTCACTTATTAGGGTTGGTCTTTAACCAAGCCAGTCACTTCAGGTCGAGATCGTCCCTAAGGTCATTCATAATCTGCTCGGCAGAAGCTATCAACATGGTGTAATTTCTATGTCTCTCTAGTGGATGAGGGCTCCTTCTAGGGGATCCTTTCCTAGGCGAACCCCTGTGGTCAATCCTCTTTCCCTTCTGCTCATAAGAGGACCCTCTAGGGGGTGTTTCCTTCTCTTCTTGTTCTGACCTTGTTGTGCCAAGACGTGCCCCTGGTGTAAATCATCCCGGTTCTTCCCCGCGTTCAAGACGTCCTCAACATTGATGTATTTCTGAGGCAGATCCTGGGTCAGGTTGAATAGTAAGGTCCCCGACCACAAGCCTGTTATGTAGGCTGCCATCACCATTTTATCATCTACGCTTTCTATCTGCATGGCCTCCTGTGTAAAACGATAAGTGTACTCTCACACTGACTCACCTTTTTTCTGGCACACTATGAGTAGATGAGTATCAGGTTTACGATAACACTGCCCTGCGATAAAATAACTCACAAATTTTTGGCTGAGTCCTTTAAAGTTATCCACACTGCCCGACCTAAGTTTCTTGAACCACATTCGTGCACTCCCCTTCAACGTGACTGGAAATTCCACATGACCTCGTCCAGGACCGCCTGAAGTGTCATGAGATTTTTATAGGTTTCCAAGTGATCCAATGGGTCCGTGATGCCATTGAATGACTCAAGCACATGCATTTTAAACTTGGAAGGCAGAGGGACGTTTAGAACGTTCGTGGAAAATAGGGAATCTGTGTTCTGAACTAATTCCTCCACTATGGCCGGAGCCTTCTCTTGAGTCCGCTTCTGAATCCCATCGATTTGGGATTTCATAGAAGCCAAAAGGTCTTCGTCTTGCCTCTCCACAAGTTGCCCGACTCCTCGCCTGGTTGATTTGCTTGCCTGAGAGTCTGGGAAGTTTTGGGATTGGTTCTCGTTCCTATCCTCCACACTGTCATCAACCCTCTCTTGAATCTCCTCCTGTACCTGTGGGGTCTGGGGAGGTGGCGGTTGATTTTGCTATGCCTTCCATTGCTGATTCTCCTGACAAACTTCTTCTAAGTTCTTCGTGAGTAGTTTGACTTGGCACTGCATGGCCAATAACATTTCTGGAGTTATCTCCGGAGGGTTTTGTTGTGTTGTGTATCGTGTGTTAGCCATCAAAGATTTATCACCAATGAAATAACAAAATAAGTCATTCCCACAGACGGCGCCAACTGATGATGCTATCTCCGACTTCAGTCCAGCATGTCCAACTTGCAGAAAAACCTTGACACCCACGACCCATCCCGAATATATAATATAAATATATATTACAGCAACGAATACATGACTAAAAAAGCATCAAAACCAAAACCCAAGTGATAATAATAAAACCATCGCAATGAAACCACAATAACAACATCGCAGCGGAAGTACCAAAACTGAAATCTCCAAAAATAACAACTCCAACACTGGAAATAGTAGTACCAAAAACTACTACAAGTCTAAACAACATAAACCATAGCATCAATCAACATCTCACCACTACCAACAGTACGTAGCTGTTCC
>NMUG010013626.1:0-10061 GCA_002855965.1 Monotropa hypopitys
GTTGATACCCAAAGTTTGCCTCGGCTCCCACAAGTTCAGAAACCCGCAAAACTATCTGTTTTAGTATGAGTATGCACATCCGGAATGTCCATAATCATCGCGAATAGCCCCGACGACAGTCCACATTCTCAAAACGACAAACCCGCACCGGTAAAGTGTTGAGGAACATTTACCGGTCTCAGAATTTTATTCCGATACATCAATCAGGACAAACTTCAAACGGACGACACTGAAACCGCATCCGAATTGGAAAACGGGCCGGCACAAGCAGAATCTTACACGAATGTCCGAAATTTTTCTTCTGAAGAGAATATCGAAGACGATCATATTACAGAAAAGAAGATATAAAAACTGACTCCATCCGATCCAGTACCGGAATTCAGTTAAGGATAAACGTCAATATGTTCAGATTTCCATGCAGCGGTCAGCCGGCCTCGGAAATCAACGGACGTATTTTGCACGGACCTCATCTTCAAAGTCTGACATTCCCTACGGAACAGATTTTCTGGAAGTTGAGCAGTCCAGAAGGTGCACCAACCGCTTCTCGTTTCAGTCAGAATATCAGAGCCATATTTCAGGGTTTTTCCGGAAAGTGTCCGAATCAAGCCCGAGATATTTGCTATATTCATGATCCAACAAAGCGATCATGAATATCAAATTTAAAATTTTAAAGTCAGAGTTCTACGAGGGGACGGCAAAGCGTAAATAGAAGCTTCGGACCAAGATCAGAACTCCGGGATACTTTTTCAATTTTAAATATATGTTCTTTTATTTTTAATTAATTTTCCGTCAAAGATAAGCTCAAACCGACCTTGGAAGCTTCCTAAAATATCCTACCAACACGTGGCTGGCCAGCCACGCATTTTGGAAGATATTTTCACTATGTCGCAACTATAGTTGCGACATAGAGCATTATATATAGAAACTAAGCTCAACAACAATCCAGACCGAATAACTTCATTCCAAGTCCATTTCAACTTCAGATACCAAAGCCTCTGGGCATTTTCTTTTAAAATTCTTCCAAAAACTACCCAAACTTCGACCAAAAATTCGAAAAACCAAAATCCAACCAAGATCAAGCCTCGTTCTTGAAGTATCTCGAGCTTATCTTTCTTTGGTAAATTAATTTGCCTCTTACTCTCGGGAGACTCTTGATAGTCTTATAATTCATAGTTCGGTATTAGTCAATCGGTCGCGTCCGATACTATACCCTACTATGTTTTAAAGAAGCTATCTACAGAAATCGTCTCCCCGATTTGTACAGATCCAATTAATATATTTGCCGCAATTTTTTAATATTCGTCTTTTATCGCTTTCAAAACCCATATCTGTTTAAAGAATTCATTATTTTATGACTTTCTCCTCGTTAGAATTCGGCACATGCTTGGCTACGCCGGCTCCGTTGTCACATACGAGAAGAACATAAAGACGTCTTCGCCCTAAAATATCTTATCAATTGTTGCCATCTAGCTCGGAATATATCCAACTCGGTTATATATGATATCTTATCAATTGTTGCTGTTTAGCTCAGAATATATCCATCTCGGTTATATATATACCTGTCGTCTAGCTCGGACTATATCCAGCTCGGTTATATATATGATATCTTATACCCCCTGTCCATATATACATTACAGCATATCCATTCTATCTCTCTTCAGCGATTAACTTTTGCTTTCCCCCAAAACACTTTCAAATATAATTAAAATCATGTATCCGTTGTCTAAAGTGAAAGCTTGCAGTAGCTGTCAGAATCGGATCGAAGGAATGCCTTGTGACTCGGATCATTTCCGAAGCACTCGATATCCCGGGAGGATTTTTCCCACACTTAAAAGAAAGTAAAAATCACATCCCTTAATTTTCAAAACCCAGTCGAAGCTCTGTTCGATTGGTAAAAACAATCCTTCATCCAAAGCCCGGTTAAAATATATTCCGGCAATTTTTATAGAAAAATATTTTTTCGGTCGAAACTCTGTCCGACTGAAAAATATCAAAATACTTTAAAAGATAAAACCAAATTCCACGATCCGTTGTCCGAAGTGAAAACTTGCAGTAGCTGTCGGAATCGGATCACTCGAATGCCTTGTGACCCGGGTCAGGCCGGTTCACTTGATATTCTTTGGAATTTTCTAAACCAAAAATATTCTATCATTTCAAAAAGCAGTCGAAGTTCTATCCGACCTATTTTTAAACATTCCTATTCAAAAAATAGTCGAAGCTCTGGCCGACTAAAAATCGTTTTCTCAAACACGGTCGGAATTCTGTCCGATCGTAGACAAATACTTTCCAAAGATTTAGCCGAAGCTCTGCCCGGATAAAATCCAAAATAGATTTCAAGGCATAGTCGAAGTTCCGTCCGACTGCCTAAAAACAAAATGACTCTTTTTAGTTGGAATTCAGTCCAACTACAAAAAAATATTTTCCGACACTTAGCCAAAGTTCTGTCTGGCTCAGAATAAAATCCATTTTCAAAACATAGTCAAAGTGCCATCCGACTGTCATAAATTAAATTAACAAAACAAAATCATTTTCAAAGTACAGTCGGAATTCTGTCCGACTGTAGAAAATCATTTTTCGCCGAAGTTCTGTCCGGCTCAAAAATAACCTTTTTCATCAAAACCGGGTCAAAAGTCACCCGTATCTCTTTCAAAAATTCCCCTTACCGAAACCGGGCCGAAATCTGCCCGTCAACAACTATTTCCAAGAGTCTTTTCATTTCATACATAAAATCAGTAATAATTTTACATTTCTCTTAGCCGAGGAAACAATCGATTTCGATTCGAAAAGAGATTTATTTCTGAAAAAGAAGTACCGAAAGGGCGAGTGGGGTGCCTAACACCTTCCCCATTCGTAATTTAATCTCCGAACTCGAATTTCTGGTTTTGAAGACACCTTTCCAAAATAAAAAGACATTTTCCTTAAACAAAATGACATCTTTTTACAACAAAAATTCCGGTGACTTGGTACACCACAGCTCAATACCAAGTGGCGACTCCAAAAATTCGAAATCGGCATACTCAGGCCGCCATCCATTTTCAAACAAACCCCCATATTTTTAAATCAAATCCATCAGCGTATCTTTTTCCGTCCCGGAAAATGACTCCCGCAGCACGGGAGGCGAGGGAAGGACGAAAAAATTTCCCGGCACGACACTCATATACCTTGTAGAATGGTGTCAAAACGTCGAGATGAAAACCTCACAGGTTGACCCATTGATTAGAGATATTCGACTTCTTGTTGACACCCTTGGAGTTGGGTTTTGTTGTTGTTTCTTCGAGTATTAGATTACATCCTTGCTGTCATTATTGTGTTTACCTAGAATCTTCCCTAAATAGTGGAAAGTGGATTCTATGGGTATTGGATGATCTGACGTCCTTCTCTACCCTCTTTGATTAAAGATGATAACTCATTATGTTATCTCATAATTGAACCTTCCTTATAATCTTGACGAGCCCCTCGATCTGTACTCCTCGTATAGTAATGTAACATCTGGTGATGTCGACCACTTGGGTGTCGTTATACATGGAACATGAGTTGATTTCTTTCTCATGGTTGAGGGTTGATCCCTACTGTGTCCTTTCTAGATGTGGATCAATCGACAGTGTTGTTAACATTTGTTTCCCTTGGGATTGATTCCTTTCCCCAGAATGCATTCTTCTATGTGTTTAACTGTTGGGATTTGGATTTGTCTATTCTAGTAGAGTTGGGATTTGTGTTAAATGTTAAGCGGAATCGGAATTGGAGAACCTAGTGAAAGTTGCATCCCTTAGCTTGGAAAGTGTTTTGTTAAGGTTAGGCCAAGTCGTGGCTGAAACCTATGCGTAAGTGGGGTTCCAGTCACTAGATCTCTTATGTGACCATGTACCAGGTTAGTTGGTATGATAAGTTGTGCTTGATGATAGTGGTAACTTACCCTATTTAGAAACTAGAGTTGTCGTTAGAGTATAGTTTGGAGTCGTTTGATGTTTCTTTGGCAAGCCCCTATGGCTTGCCCTCTTCGTCAATTTATCTGGGACTGAGGAATCATGTGAGGACGTAGTCGAAGTGGATAGGGAAAGTTCGATGTGCTTGTAGATGATGATTAATATAGTGCTTGGTGATGTTAGATATTTCTTGGTTGAGTAAGGTCAACGAGAGAAGTTTAAGTGTTTCTTTGGTGGATTGAGTTGTATCTCGAGGATGAGAGAAAAATCAAGTTAGTAACTTAAGGAAACTAGAGTTAGCATAAGTGAAGGTACAAGTGATAGTGTGGCGTCGTTGTAAGTTGAGTCTTGTTGGATGATTTGGGGCTTAGACTTGTGTCCCTTGGTTGGTAATCTATCCTCTTAGCAAGTATAATCATTTGGACTGGGGAAGTGGGACTTAGTTTTTTATTTCCCTTGGTTCATGGGTGTTTAGGTGGCCCTTGATAATTGGATGTGATGAGATTAGTTGGAACTTTGATGATGAGTAATGAGGGAACTCGCAGACCTTTTAGGATAGAACATGTGACCATTCCTATGTGGTGATGGCTTGGGGTTTCGACGAAGGTAAGGTTGATGTCATTAGTGACTTAGAGATTAAACGCTAGTAGTAAATTGGAGTGATTAATCCTGAGTATGGATTCCATTTGGTTTGTTCGTGTTTTGGGTGAGAGGTTTAGCTGAGTTAGCCATTGAGAGTGAGTGTTCGGTTCAAGGATGTTGGGGTTTTTGGCACATTGGTGTGCACGAGAGTCTCCGAGGAGATTGTTTGAAGAAGAGGGGTAGTGTGAAACTTGAGTTTGTGGCTACTCCTTGGCTTTGGCATATGATTGTGAGGGTACGCTTCTCGGCATAGTTGGTGTATTCTCCCCTATTCTTGATAGTTTCAATCGTGTGATGCCCTTGGTTGTGTGTTACTCTTGGTATACCTATCTTGTCCTATTCATCAGCATTTTGAATTGGTAAAGGGAAACCATCTTTCGATTTATTCTCGTCTCTTCTATTTCTGTAAGCTTACGTGAAGGAAGGGAAATTTCTATCCAATTTTCCTGGGAATGTCTATAGTGTTTGTTTGTGCCTTATCCTGACCAGTGTTAGGACACTTGATTCTTTAGCGATCTGTGAGTTAACTATGCCTTATCTTTGTATGTCACAATCTTGACATTCTCTTGTTACATTGATGTTGGTTGGCAACAATGGGAGGAGCCTGTTGCCTTGAAATATTCTGACTTATTATTACCAAGATCTTGAAACCGTTCTTATCCATCATCGTATCCTTGTTGGCTATTCGCAAAGTGCCAGAGTTTGTTGCATTTGGTGGTGCAATGGTGTGCTCTCCATTTGTTGTAGTGTGATCTACCTACTCTTGTGTGTCCACACCATTTCTTTTCCTGGGAGAAGAGAGTGGGATTCTACAGATTTCCCTAATCTTCCATTTATACTCTTGTTTCTCTTGTGTGCATTGACTTCTTATGGACGTTCTTCTCTTACGACGTCATTCTACAAATCTGAATCGTTATTGTTTCTCTTGTTATTATCATGCTGGGAAATTTTTCTATCCTTCCCTCGCCTCCCATACGATGGGAGTCATTTTCCGAGGCGGAAGAATTTACACTGATGGGTTTTATTTAAAAATATAGGGGTTTGTTTGAAAATAGATGGCGGCCTGAGTATGCCGATTTTGAATTTTCGGAGTCGCCACTTGGTATTGAGCTGTAGTGTACCAAGTCACCGGAATTTTTGTTATAAAAAGATGTCATTTTGTTTAAGGAAAATGTCTTTTTATTTTGGAAAGGTGTCTGCAAAATCAGAAATTCGAGTTCGGGTATTAAATTACGAATGGGGAAGGTGTTAGGCACCCCACTCGCCCTTTCGGTACTTCTATTTCAGAAATAAATCTCTTTTCGAATCGAAATCAATTGTTTTCTTGGCTAAAAGAAATGTAAAATTATTACTGATTTTATGTATGAAATGAAAAGACTCTTGGAAATAGTTATTGATGGGCAGATTTCGGCCCGGTTTGGAAAAGGGGAAATTTGGAAGGGATACGGGTGACTTTTGACCCAGTTTTGATGAGAAAAGATTGTTTTTGAGCCGGAAAGAACTTCGTCGAGAAATGGTTTTCTACAGTCGGACAAAATTCTGACTGTGTTTGGGAAATGATTTTGTTTTGTTAATTTAATTTTATTTACGACAATCGGACGAAACTTCGACTGTGTTTTGAAAACGGATTTTATTCTGAGCCGGACAGAACTTCGGCTAAGTTTCGGAAAACATTTTTTGTAGTTGGATTGAATTCCAACTGAAAAGAGTCATTTTTATTTTTAGGCAGTCGGACGGAACTTCGACTGTGCCTTGAAAATATTTTGGACTTTAGCCGGACAGAACTTCGGCTAAATCCTTGAAAAGCATTTTTCTACGATCGGACAGAATTCCAACCGCATTTGAGAAAATGATTTTTAGTCGGACAGAGCTTCGACTGTATTTCTGATAGGAATGTTTTGAAATAGGTCGGACAGAACTTCGACCGTTTTTGGAAAAGATAGGATATTTTTGGTTTAGAAAATTCCAAAGAATATCGAGTGAATCGGCATGATTCGAGTCCCAAGACATTCTAGTGATCCGAGTGTGACAGCTACTGCAATCTTTCACTTCAGAGTACGGACCGAGGAATTCAGTTTTATATTTTAAAGTGTTTTTGTATTTTTCAGTCGGACAGAACTTCGAATGAGAAAACATTTTCTGAAAAATTGCCGGAATATGTTTTGACCGGGCTTTGGAAGAAGGATTTTTTTAACAATCGGACAGATCTTCGACTGGGTTTTGGAAAATGGGGAAGGGATTTTTACTTTCTTTAAGTGAGAAAAATCCTCTCGGGATATCGAGTGCTCCAGAAATGATCCGAGTCACAAGGCATTCCTTCGATCCGATTCTGACAGCTACTGCAAGCTTTCACTTCAGAGTACGGATGCCAGATTTTTATTTTGTTTGAAAGTATTTTGGGGAAACGAAAGTTAATCGCTGAAGAGAGATAGAATGTATATGCTATAATATATATATGGATAGGGGGTATAAGATATCATATATATAAACCGAGCTGGATATCGTCTGAGCTAGATGACAGTACATATATAACAGATACGATATCATATATATAAACCGAGCTGGATATATTCTGAGTTAGACGGCAAGTACATATATAACAGTTAAGGTATCGTATATATAAACCGAGCTGGATGTATTCCGAGCTAGACAGTAGATATTTTAGGGCGAAGACGTTTTTATGTTCTTCTCGTATGCGACAGCGGAGTCGGCATAGCCAAGCATGTGCCGAATTCTAATGAGGAGAAAGACATAAAGTAACAAAATCTTTAACCGATATGTGTTTGAAAGCATAAAAGACGAAGATAAAAAATTGTGGTAAATAGATTAATTGTATCTGTATAAATCGGGGAGACGACTTCTGTAGATAGCTTCTTTAAAACATAGTAGGGTATAGTATCGGATGCGGCCGAGTGACTGATACCGAACTATGGATTAGAAGACTATCAAGAGTCTCTCGAGAGTAAGAGGCAAATTAATTTACCGAAGAAAGATAAGCTCGAGATACTTCAAGAACGAGGCTTGTTCTTAGTTGGATTTTAGTTTTTTGGATTTTTGGTCGAAGTTTGAGTAGTTTTGGAGGATTTTTGAGAGAAAATGTCCAGAGGCTTTGGTGGTTGAGCTTGAAATAAAGTTGGAATGAGTTTATTCGGTCTGGATTGTTGTTATGGAGGTCGGCTATATATATTGATATATGTCGCAACTATAGTTGTGACATATAGGAAATATCTGCCAAACGCGTGGCTCGCGTGCCACGTGTTGGCTGGATATTTTAGGAAGCTTCTGAAAAGTATTTTGAGCTTATCTCTTCAGAAAAATTAATTAGAAATAAAAGAAAATACATTTAAAATTGAAAAAGTATCCCGGAGTTCTGATCTTGGTCCGAAGCTTCTGTTTACGCTTAGCCGTCCCATCGGAGAACTCTGACTTTAACATTTTAAATTTGATATTCATGATCGCTGGGTTGGATCACGAATTTAGCAAATATCCTGGGCATATTTCGGACACTTCCCAGAAAAACCCTGAAATACGACTCTGGTATTCTGACTAAAATGAGAAGCGGTTGGTGCACCTCCTGGGCTGCTCAACTTCCAGAAAATCTGTTCCATAGGGAATGTCAGACTTTGAAGATGAGGTCCGTGCAAAATATGTCTTAGAAAGATACTACCTTAGGTTTGTAGAACATAACTCCGTAGTCGTAGAAAGATACTACCGGGAATAATAAATCTGAACCTGTAGTCTTAGAAAGGTACTACCTTAGGTTTTTGTTCTTGCGGTCACGAACTAGTAGTCTTAGATAGATACTAACAATGTTCCTTTAGATCTGAATTTGTACCGGTAACCGTAGTAAGATATTACCAAGTCTATTAATTTTTGCCCCAGGTTATAACCATCGAGAGGTATTACAACTTAGGATTCAAGAACAATTGTATATATTGATAATCATAGAGATATATTACCAATCTTTTACGTTCACCGTGTTGTAGCTTCCGTTACCTGAATTTGCGTCGTTTGACTATCAGGATTTAATGATTTTCTTTCTTTTGTTTTGTAGGATGACTTCTCGGCGTAGACCACGGAAGGAGCCTGCGGATGAGGCTGGACCTTCTAGACCTACTGCAGAGGAGAGGGAGGAGTCTCTCGTGGATATTGATGATATAGACTTTGGGCCTGATCTTGGCGACGTGGTAGTACCGCGATCCGGATATGTCGAGACCTTTTCCCCAGATGGTGTGGGTTCAAAGCTGAGAGGGACGATGGTTCCTAAGGAGCTTCGGAGGGCCAGCTTGCGTGTTTCTGATACACTGCTTTTGACACAGATCCGGTCCCATCTGTCTATGTACCTGAGGGCTCGGGTAGTTCCCCCGGAGAGACCTTTTCGAGGAGCGTGGTTCCAGGCAGTTGCCACCTGCAACCGGGGTGCATCCTGCATATCGAGACTTTTTGATTGAGCAGGGGTTTGGTGATTTCTTAGCCATTCCTCCATTTCGCTCGAAGCACACTTTGCTGAGGGCCCTTGCCGAGCGCTGGTTCAGTGAGACCAACACGCTCCATCTGGGCGACTGTGAGTTGGGCGTCACTCCTTTCGAGTGGGCCGTTATCACAGGTCTGAGGTTTGGCAGTGACCCTGTCCAGAGGACAGCGGGGACCGAGGATGACATTGAGAGGGTTTTGGGGATCTCCCCATATGAGATGAATGGGAAACGGATCCCAGGTTCAGCACTGCGGGGCAGAGATTTTTTCTATGCATTAGAGACAGATGGCCCTGAGTTGTTCAGATGGCGGCGTCGGTTGCTCATGTACCTGATAATGTCATGCTTTTTATGCAACAACAGCACACTATTTTCGGTCGCTTACGTCGGGATTGTTGACTTCTCGAATGGTGCCCTCTTTGACTGGGGGTCTTTTACTTTTGCCTCCTTCTTCCAGGTTGTAAGGAGGAGAGTTAGCTGCCCTTCACCGACATAGTTAGGATTTTGACCCTTTCTTTTGTGGTGGTCTTTTGAGCATTTGAGCGTAGGGCGCCCCCTTCCCACCGACCTAGGACATGACGTCCCTAGGGCTCTGCGGTGGCCGCGTCCATCTGCGTAGTCTTTGGATCTGTTAGACTTCGTGACACTTCGCTCTCAGTTAGAGCTGGTCACGCCAGACGATGTCATATGGCAGCCATTTGATCTGTTAGCATTGGGAGGCGATTATCGCATCGAGATCTACTTATCATCTCGGCGATGTACTTTCTTCTCCTACTCTTCTTGGGAGCTATACATAGGCGACCACTGCTGGAGCCAGACGACGGGAGGGGTTATGTTCCCCAGATGCCCACCTGCTGCTACTTTCGGGCAGGCTTGGTATCCAGTCATGGGAGATTATGATGTTGCTGGGTTCATGGTACGGGGAGACTACACTGCCTGGTTCTGGAGTGTATCCATCGACCGCTTCACCACTACGACCACAGTTCGAGGCAGAGAGTCGATCGGTGCTGAGCAAGAGCGCTTC
>NMUG010013627.1:0-10061 GCA_002855965.1 Monotropa hypopitys
TATATAAATTCTTTTTATGGATTTTTTTAGATTAATAATTAAAAAAATGCTTCCCCGGCCCCCCGCTCCCGGTCCCCCGCCCCTCCCGATGTCCAATCCTGGATCCGCCACTGATCAATACCCTCTCCAAGATATACATCCAATAATTATTCTGATAAGGGAGAGAGACTCTCAATCCCTATTTTTTATGGCCTACCATTTGAAGACCCATATCTGTATATTAAAAAAATTGTGGAATATTGTGTTACGAATGATTGGGACTTTAACACTAATAATCAAGTCCTTCGCACAATAGGTCAAATCCTTGGTATCAGGGACTTTTAAATAGGATTCAGTTACAAAAAATTAAGAAAATATGGACCTATATATGATGAGTATTGGGGCTATAATGATAGTGAGTCTGAACACCATTCAGTTAGTATTGTTACTCAAGAAGAGTTACTTTTTACCACTCACGATGACATGCTTGAGGAACCAATAGAGAAGGAGGTTTTGATTGACACAGAGGAGAGAATGGATAGAGAGTATCGGATTAGCACCGGAGAGATGAATGAATCGGTCATTAACTCTAGAAAATTGAGAGTTGAAGAAGTGGGTATGGAATATGAGAATCTTATTGCTTATTTTGATCATGTTTTACATGATAAATTACTTAGGGCTTTGACGGCCTTTACGAAACAAATTCAATCAAAATAGTTAACTTTTGTCAAAGCTATAGACTCAAATGGATGAGCTCGAAAAACAATTTAATGAGAGTGGAGATGAAGAGTTAGTAGTTGACACCATCCTTAAGGATTCCGAATCTAACAAGACATTGTCTTCATCTCACGGATTCTCTTTGATTATTGATAAAGGGAAGAAGGATTTCCTAATTTCTCATCTACTTCGTACTCATATCTTGTATTTTGATAAAATCTAGTGTATTTTCTTTTGGACTTTGTAATGGTATCATTACCTTTGACTAAAAAAAATGTTCCCAAAAAGTTGAAATTAATCAATGTACATGAAAGGTAACCTGGCCCTTAGAATTAGACGAAAGGAATGAAAATCGTAGTAATAATACGATAATATAAAAGTGAAATTTAGTTAAACATTCATGAAAATGAATTCATTTCACTTCATACCCCATAGAAATCAACATGCAAGGATTGCTAATTTGAAGATAAAAAATAATCCTAGAGTAAAAAAGATTTAGAGGGAGAATTTTCGATAAAGGTATCCCATGCTTTGATATTGAACCACCACCACCATCACTATTAATGCTGCACCCACCCACATGATCACTCTTCTACACATCTCTTTCCCCATTTTTATTTGCTAGGACCACCTTATTGATTACTGATTATATAGTTAACCAAACTAGATGGTAAAACACAGAAACAATTCAAGCTGTGAAACTTTGGCACCATGTGAGGTATACTGTCATACCAAAACTTTAAGTCCAACCCCATCAAAATGACCAAAACTCAGCTCTTTTCACCTTTGATATGCTCTCCAGCACTCCTACTGGTGACACATGCCCCATCACTATCACCCTCTTGCTCTCCAAATCTATGCTGAATGATGTCACCCCTGATACATACACATATATATATATTTATATCATAAAAAAGATACTCAGTTTAAACGTTGGAATTAAATGGAGATAATGGAACTTAAGTACAAATAAGAAATAGCAAAGTTGTTTATCCTATCAGACGAATAGTTATTTTTCATTCTCATGTATAGTTGCTTTCAAATTAATGTCAGTCGGCCGATTGTGGGCATGGAGAGATTCGAACCCAGTTACCGTGGTTTTGTAGACGAGAGTTCTTATATTTTGAGTTACTTATCTCATCCTTCATTTGATATACTCTTAGGGTTACTCAAAAAGAACAGCAGGGAAAAAAACTTCTGCCCAACCATTTTGGAACGAAAATCATACATTAGTTTGTTTTGAGATTTCAGGTGAAACCTAAGTGCAATGTGGGCCTCTGTTTCTATCAATAAAACTTCTGTGGTACAACCTTTAGGGAATTGGTTTGCTATGATTTAAGCATATTAATTAATTTGGAATTGACTACAAAAAATATTTATGAACAACTATTCATAACATCAAAATTCTAAGGAAAAAAGTGAGTCATTTTACCTTCCATCTTTGATATATGTTTCTTCACTTTCCCAGCACAACCTTGGCAATGGAGAGAAACTCTCATAACCACAACCTGCAATCACAAGATACATTGCTTGGCACAATAAGAAGATTCAATTTGCAGAGTGTACAACGCATACATTGGACACATATTATTAACTACAACATACTTTTCCAAAGTCGTTTTTTTTTTCACAATGATAGATAGTCAAAATCCAATATTCTCAAAGTTGACCTGAAAAACTCGTTGGTCTGCAGATGAAGCAACTGAAGCTGGTTTGTGGAGGATTTTTCTGTCTTTGACACCCATATTTTGATCACTTCTTTTGAGAGGTAGCATTGGAATGGAATTACCTGATCTCATTTTGGCAGAATTAGCATTTGTGTTGCCAAATCTATGAGCCGACTCAACTAACCGAGTGTACTTGATATTACTAGTGTTGGTCAGTGAAGCTCTGTCCACGGGGGTGCGGTCCATCCGCCACTGGGGTACCTTAACGGACCGAGGGTCACCAGTCATGCACACTGCTGTTACCCCTGGGGACTGGCACATGAAACCTCTTCTCATCTTCATTCCTCTCTTCGTGTTCATATTCATATAGAGACAGAGAGATAGAGAGGAGGTGGAGGAGGATGTTTTGGCAAAGTGGAGTGAAGAGAGTGGGGGGAAGTGAGAGAGGGATGAGATGATATGGGTGGGGTGGAGGGACAAGGGAGCAGATGTATCTTTATGACTTAGCTAACAAAAGGTTGGGTGGCAGTGGGTAGAATCAGCTGTACTATGTTTATGTTACCTGTGTTTAGATAAAACCAATACCCCTTGGTATTTCTTGTCACTAGATGCTAACCAAAATTGGTTTTACGAAAAAAATTGGTATACCTCATCAATGGGTCATACATTCGGCCACCCAGAAACACGTGAGGGGTAAATTCGGGCTTATTCAGCAGTTCCTAGGTACATGACCGTACCTGTAAACTTGCACACGCAAATTCCTAGTACTTCATATCCAGTGGAATTCGGACCGTGGGAAAGCAATATTGACTTTAATCAGTCAGGCCTTGCTACCACTGGGGATACACCCATGAATGTAAAATTGGTTTTAAGAAAATTGAAGGATTGGTTGCTCAGCTTCTTCAAAGGCACAATAGTCTGGGGTGCATTCTTTTTCATTTTGAAGTCTTAACGTAATTCAAATTGTTAACTATTGTGCAAGGGTAAAATATTTCGATACTATCTCTGCTGGTAAACACTTAATTAAGTGGATCTTCTGGATTAGCTAGATTGCTCCTACTTCTCATGTATCTGCGCTCACATAAATTTAATTAGAGGACCTCCCGCCTCTAGTGGCCGGAAGGCTCTTCGATGACTACGTTAGTCCTGGATCGAAAAAGAAACTGAGTATAAGAGCAAAGTGAGTTCTGAGAGCAAAATGACATGTACCATTCATCGGTGGTTGGACTCTCGCTTATATACATGCCTTCCGGATTTCCAGCTTCTCGCTGAAAATCGAGATCTGCATGGAACTACGCGTCCCTTTTTCTTGATTATGTTGCTTCTAACCATTGTCCCGCCACATTCTCCGATAAGAGAGAATGTTGGCGCACCTTTTTACTATACTAGGAACTCCAAATATTCCTTCGGGAGTGGTGTCCTAACACGCGTGCCATCCACCATCCACTGGCTGATTGACACTTGTACACGCTGTTTGACACCTTTTTCCGCACTGTTCTACTCGTCACCGCACTGGTGTTTGTCGGCCGCACATGGACAACCTAATCCATAGAGTTAACATTGCTCGTGCACGTGTTCAGCTTTACCATACCTAGTCTGATACATGCTGTTCTACATGACTAGTCTATATGTTGTAAGGATGTCAGTTGCACTAGACCATCCTGATCCGCAAAGAAGAGACATTGGGTAGGGCAAATGACTAGTTGTATCTGTCATGATCTGGCCCACGCGTCCCTAAACAACTGACTGTTTGACTACCAGGATATTGGCCGCACAAGACCAACCTAATTCGTAGTGCAGATAGCCGTTGGACACGTGGCTAGCTATATCAGTCGAGATATAGCACTTGCCATCCTGGATAACTGGTCCCCGTACTGGCTGGATGTCACGCCACGCAGGGCTAACCTAATCTGCAGTGCGAGACAGCTGATGATGTGGACGACTCGTGTCGTGCTGCCGTCTCTATACGGGTGAATACGGATTTGCCCTTGACATATGACTGATCTAGATTTACCCCACCACACTTTCCCCTAGCTCTAGCGACTTCAATCGCACAGCAGGAGTGGGAAGAGCTCACAATCAACCAAAACACTGTCGTTCCACTTAACGGATAAGACCTACTGCCACTTGTTGAAGAGACGCCTCATTAATGCGCATTTAATGTGATGGGGTCTAGGCAAGCCTTTTGATGAAGGATGTGGCTCGTCGATATGATGTGTCACGCGTGCCGCCCCTTCGATATAAGCATTGTGCACGCATTCAAACCTACCACTTTATCTTCTTCTCAAACCCCTCTTGTAATCCTTAGCTTCTGCGAACCCTAGTTCATCCCTTCGTCTTTCCTTGTCTCTTGGTCCTTCGAATAAGTCTTTTCCTTCTTTCTCTTTCTACAGACATGGGCTACTTCTAATCCTTGGTCGATATCCCGACAAAGATTGAGGCCTTCCGAGAGGAATATGGGATACCCGAGGATGTTGTCATCAGCCTTGCTTCTGATGACTATTTTAGGATTAAGGCCGACAACAACACCCTACATATCCCAGTAATCCAAATCGTTGAGGCTGGGGTGCGATTCCCTCTGCACCCTTTTCTCCGTCACTTTCTGTGCTTCCTAAAGCTTACTCTAATGCAAGTGATGACCAACACAGTCCGGGACATGATGAGCGTCGCCGCCTTGAATCTGATAACTAGATCACGGATTGGCGTATAGGAACTGTTGTACCACTACCCCATCAACCATACCCAGGGTGGCGTGTGGTACCTGAAGGTTCAGGTCAATCAGGGTGACCTGGTTCTGTGGCTCCCTGATTCCACCAAAGGGGACGACGATGATTTCCTAATCGTGACTAGGAATTGGAAATTCACTCCCAATTCCAATAGGGAGAACTCGGTTCGTCATGCATACGGGGCCCCTCGTCAGTAACTCTCTTTATTTTCATCTGAATTTCTTCTTGCTATTTCTGGATTCTTGACTGATTCTGTTTTCTCTTTTCATTGCTACAGATGCTCACGTGAACTGTAACTCACTTCACAATAGGTTTGTGAATAAAAAAGATCTCGAAGGCAATTAACTTTGTCAGTCCGGATGGGAAGCTGATCGACTGGTCCATCAAGAAGCTTCAACGATACGTATCGCACTACCGGGGCTACCATGGTGCACGACGTCCAGCTATTGACCTTGACATAGCCTCTGCCGAACTAGCCATTCCCGTCGGCATGCCTTTTGAAGATCAAGGGGTGACTGTTGTTGTGCCTCCCATAATTGACCTCGAGGACGAACACGTTCTTGAAGAGGTAGAATAGTGGGAAGGTCCATCTTCACCTATTGCCCCGACACTATTGGGCCATCATCTCGGGACCCTCCAAGGCCCTCTCACATATTTTTCAATGTGCGGTCCTGGGAATAAGATCTAGAAGAAAACATGACCGACTAGAGCTTCTCCGATATGTATGCTACACAGCCCGGTAAGAGGGCCACCATGCCTCCCAAGGGGGTTGGCGCTTCTTCTTCTGTCGCTCCCCTATTGCCGATGTTGCTAAAAAAGGGCCACCTATTACCGCGGTGCTAGTCAACCAGGTACCGCCTCCTGCTCCCCCTCGCCTGCTGACGTACCTACTGGCCCAATTCTCTGCTCCCGCATGAGATCTGAAGAGACAGGGGAACCAACAGAGGAGGCCCAAAGGCTGAAGAGGATGAAGAGAGGAGGGGTCACTCGGCTAGCCATTGGGAAGGCTGCTGCTGTGGCTACCACTTAGGGGCTTACTGGGGGGGACAAGCTATAGTCCCCAGTGATGACGAAGGATGACGACAACCTGGTCATGGAGGTGGATCGCAGGTTGGACCCAGGCACTGCCATCGGGTTTTTTAGGGTCCTGATGTTGCCGGCGGATGTTGTTGAGGAGACAAAGACGAATACAATGGCCCTGGAAGCCAAGGCTTTCTCTTATTCTCTGAAGGTGTTGAGCCTTTCTGTCTCCTTTACTTTTATATCTTTGCTACGATTGACTTGCTTTTCTTCTTATTAATCAGTCGTACAGTGCATTGCTGAGCTTTCAGACTGGTACCAGAGCCTTCAACTGGACTTCTCCTTAAAGTCCGAGCATGCAAACAAGGCCATGGTCGTGGAAACGAGGACCGGGGAAAAGCTCTTCCTAATGACCGCAAGGTATAAAGACGTGTCTGCCGCCCTGACTCAAGAGAGAGAGGGCCTAGAGGCTGGATGCCAAGCTGACGGAGACAGAGATAAAAAGCAAGGCCGCACTGGAGCAACTGAGAAAGACCGCTCGGGTTGAAATGGAGCAGAAGGCCAAAGCATTTGAGGTAGAGAAATCCACAATGGCAGAAAAATACAAGGCCAAGACCTAGGAGCTGGAGCGCACACGTCTGCCTTGCTGCAGGCCAAATAATCTGCTGCCAAGGCCTATGAGAAGGGCCACGCGATAACTGTCTCGGAGTATACTACTCAATTTTATGAGCAGTTGCTTCAGCTGAAGGACCTCATCTTCGCAGAGATGTGGTCGTTGTCCATGGATGCTTGTGACGTGGTGGAGGACTCGTTTTTGTGAAAGGAGGTTCATCTACCAAGCAAATCCTTATCCGACGAGTAGGACGCACCCCCTGTGGAACAGACAGGTCCTGAAGCTGCTTCTGGAGCAATCGCAACTTTTGATCCTCCTCTTGAAATTTCGACTTGTTGGCCTGAAAAGCAACCAAAATGTGGGGGTGAATTGGTCTCCAACAATAACAAAAAAAACAAACATTTAATCACTTAAAACTTATAATGCAAGTAATCAACCAAGAACTATATCAAAATATATTATAATCCTTATTCTAAAATCAATACCAAAACCCTTCCGTTACACCTAAGTTGTTGCAATACGGCAACGGTTGAGGTTTTCGTGATTGTTTTGATTCTTTAAATTTAGATTAAAAATATATTTTGATAACACAAAATAAATTAAACACAATAATGAAAGTGCAAGAGATAGAGAGATAGAGAGATAAAGAGAGAGAGACAATACACAAAGAGTTATATTGGTTCGATAGGGTGTGTCTTTCCCTACCTACATCCACTTTCCCCACAACGTGTGTAACACCCCGTATTTCGCTGGAATTATTTCTGAGATTAATAAATCGAATATCCTTTTGTCCTTCGTAAATTGGCTAATGTATTTTTGTAGTAATTAGACGAGTGAGGAGAGTCGTGGGAGAGCTTTGGACGTTTGTTTTGATTGCATGGATCGTTGGACGAGTTGGGAGCCTTCTGGAAGTATTCTAGAACACTTTTTCAATTTCTGGTGCTGATGTATTGGTACATGTATCGATACATGTATCAATACATGGAGTTGTAAAACCCACTGCTCTCTTATGTTTGGATTTTTTTTGGGATGTATCGATACATGCCTCTAATGTATCGATACATGGAAGAGAAAAATGAGGCAGTGTGTTCCAGGCATCCAGTGTATCGATACATGCCTCTAATGTATCGATACATGGAAGAGAAAAATGAGGCAGTGTGTTCCAGGCATTCAGTGTATCGATACATGCCTCTAATGTATCGATACATGGAAGAGAAAAATGAGACAGTGTGTTCCAGACATTCAGTGTATCGATACATGACCCTCATGTATCGATACATGGCCTATTTTTCTGAGGATGTATCGATACATGCTCCCCATGTATCGATACATCGGGGTTCTGGCAGACTTCATTAAGGGCATTTTTGTCCTTTCATCCTAGGGGCTATATATATCATTGGGAGCCCGAACTGAACCATTTTCAGCCTTCTTCTCTATCTCTAAAACCCTATTCTCTCCATCTCTCTTCCTCCATTGATACTCAAGCTTAAAGCTTGAAATCCAAGGCCCAATAGAGCTCGAATCAAGAAACACCAAGGAGGAATGACGATCCTCGCGCCACGATCTACCCGGGACACCCGCTATTTGCTCCATTCCTTCAAAATCCGAAGTTAGGGTTTTTCTCCAAGCTCTCAAGGTAGGGTGATATCCATCACTTGCTATGTTCTAGGTTATGTATTCTTCTCCCTCTCTTTGAAATCCTAGCATTTTTGGGAAATTCCGTATATGCACGTTTTTGGTAAAATTGACCTAGGGTTTGAGATGTTATCATGAAATTGGTGGTTCAATTGTAGTTCCTAGGGTCTTATGTTCATAATACTTGAGCCAATTGCATGCTAGAACAATTCGCGTGAAAACCCCCAAATTCCGTATAAACCCTAACTTGTAAAATTGGGGCTTTTGGTCA
The DNA here is from genome assembly GCA_002855965.1 of Monotropa hypopitys. NCBI lineage: Eukaryota > Viridiplantae > Streptophyta > Magnoliopsida > Ericales > Ericaceae > Monotropa > Monotropa hypopitys. The sequence goes on from NMUG010013627.1 coordinate 8,629, forward strand.
ATTAGAGGTCAATTGATCAAATTGACATTGAATATGTGAAATTGGGCCTATACTAGGCTTAGTGATTGAGTTTTTACTATAGGTCATGTTTCATGGAAAGTTGTCGCACATTGTGTCATGTTGCGTAAATTGAAATTGAAAGTAAATTCATCATAATTATGTAAAGCCTTGAACATGACGATTGGACCTTGACATGATTATCGACGGGAATGGACTTGATGTTTAGGGATTCCCGGGTTGAAAGACTTGTAGCAATGATGTGGGAATTATTACGTTCTATATGCGGGAATGGACTTGATCTTAGGGATTCCCGGGATGGTCGCTCCATCCACGACTTTGTGCACAAAGGGGGCTACGTGAGCCCTCCCAACGGCCTTTGGGAAAGACAGTTTGTGTTGACTTAGTGTGTTGACGAACCACTACTTTGACCTTGCCCCATCTATGTTATAATGATATTTGGATGAATCCGGAATGGACTTGACCTTTAGGGATTCCGGAATTCATACCGCTTTAGCCACCATGGATGAATACGGAATGGACTTGATTTCAGGGATTCCGGGATTCATGCCATTTGTGAGCTAGGGAGATATACGGGATGGACTTGATTTTTAGGGATCCCGCGACTTATGAAAACGAAAATAAAATGCTTATGGGATAGACTTGTAATGGAATCCCCATGGTCATAACACTTGAGAATATCGGAATGAGAAACGAATATGATAAATATACACTTGTTAGGATACTTGATTTTAGTGTTCTTGGTTAGTGTCTTCACTCGCATGTGGGCTTACGGAGTCACGTAGTAGATGTCGGATCATTACTTTGCATTGTCTCATGCATGTTGCTTTCATTCTTTTAGACATACACACACTCGTTCACACTAGCTTAGGACATGCTTGTTGATAGATATTTCCCTACTTTAGCGTGACACGCTCTTTTTTTAAAGGTTCTGCAGGTAAGAAACCAATGGTGGAGGACCTTGAAGCTCCTTGAGTATTTAGAAAGTTTCAACATCTTTTGGGACCTCATGTATGGTTTAATTAAAATACCCGGTTTGTGGGTTGTTTGACCTTATGGCATGTAATAACTAAACTTCGTTTTACCTTCTCTTCTACCTATCTATGGTTTGAACTATGGTTTGATATTTCCGCATTCACTCTCGGATTTTCGGTAAACTTGTAATTGGATGTGGTTGGTTTGTATACTTTTGTTTAATGATAGTGATCTATGGTTGTGTCCCCATTTGTAAACAAATAGTATTTTAGCGTTATTAAAAAAAAATGGTTTGAAAATCCGGGGCGTGACAACTTGGTATCAGAGCTTTCGGTTTCGAAAACTTAGGCCTTTGGGGAGACTCTTAGTCTCTATGGGTGCATTGAGTTTAAATTATACATTTCATGGCATGTATGTGTGAGCATCAAGCATTGCATTGC
>NMUG010013628.1:0-10063 GCA_002855965.1 Monotropa hypopitys
ACGGTGGTCACATATCGAAATGTGTTTAGGAACCAATTGATATGTGCAAACAAGCTCTCTGGATTCTGGGTGGGGAAAGCCAACACATTTCGATATGTGCAAGGGCATATATCGATATGTGTATCAACTGTGAGGTATGGGTATGCCTTAGGGGTATATCGAAATGTGAGGGGAATGATTTCTATATCGAAATATAACAAAATGGAATATAATACATATCGAAATGTATCATATGAATTGTATATCGAAATAGATCAAAATATGAATCGATATAGGGCAAAATTACAGGTGTCGATTAGTAGTGAAGAGGTGGGATTTGCTTGTATCTAAAACTAGTCGCATACTCAAACAGAGGATGTCGTATCCACATATCAAACTCAGACCGTTTTAGAGAGAGAGAGGAACCGAAGTGGAAGAGAAGAGGAGAATCAAGGAATTTATGGGGTTTTGTTTAGGATTTAGCTTGAAGATTCAACCCAAAGCTTTAAAAGCTCAATTAAAGGGTAAGATAAGTTCAATTTCCTTTTTGGTGGTTGGATTTCTTGGATTATAAGAATTCGATTAAAAATTGAGCAATTGGTTTTAAATGTTTTGGAAATAATGAGTTCTGTATGTTTCTTTGGAAATTGATGGGATTGATTGTTTTTTTGGTCAAACGGAAATATATTACTTAGTTAAAAACATCAACCGAACAAAATGTTCAAAACAGGTCCTGCCCCACAACAAGGTATAAAACCTCCTACAGAAACAAAACATAACAGTCCAACTGCAAATATTACACCAAAAAACCTTCCCGAGATTACCAAACACAGTGGCATCCCAAACTAGTCTAGAATTTCGTTTAATTTCAGACAGTCTCGAATCCAATGTTCCCGGACTGAGACTGGCATATCATCCAACAAAGTTATGTTGTCTTCCCCTTCGGCACCCAGATGTGCAAGGTGGTTTGCACACTCGTTTGCGCTTCTTGGAATGTGACTTATCGTCGCTCCAATTCGCCTCATCAAAATCTTTGTTTCCATTATCACACATCGATGTGTGTCATTTTTGTCTCCTTCACTGCAAAGGGCCTTCACGGCTTGAGCGCAATCTGATTCGATTTGGATATCTTGCATATTCTTTTCGTATGCAATAGTCACTCCTTTGTACACAGTCCACAACTCAGCTGCCAAGCTAGATTCCCAAGCAAGTTTCCCATGGAAACCCAAGACCCATTTCCCCACTCGAATCTCTGAAGAGACCACCGCAACCTGCCTTTTTTGTGCTCGCATTCCAGCTACCATCCGTGTTTAGTTTCAGCCCTGCAGAAGGAGGAAGCCAATTAGTTTTTTGAATAGCAATTGAGGGGCCATCCTCTTGACTGAAAGCCCCTAGTATGTCTCTCGCAAGGGCACAGCTCGCTGCTGCAACAGATGTGCAGTTTGGAACATAGTTTTTGAACACTTTGTTGTTTCTGCTCAACCAAATCTGCCATAGGGTAGAGATGGTGATAAGGTGCAGCAAGCTTAGTCTGCCCTTGTTCGAGTTTCCATCTTTCCGGATGCTATCCAGAACATCCGTGATTGTCCTGTGAACATTTAGCAATTGAGAATCCTGCATGTCCTGAATTAGATTCCACACCTGGTTAGAGTGTTGGCAATCAAAAAACAAATGTTGCAAATCTTCATCCCCGAGATTGCATCTAGGACATTTCCTATCATAGGTCATACCCTTAGTTGCTCTCAAAACATTAGTGGAGATTTTGTTATGTTTGATTAACCATAGAAACATTTTTAATTTATTTGGACATTTGAGTTTCCACACCCATTTCCACCTTGGGTCTTGTCCATAACCCTCGGATGGGGTATTATAGCAGTTAGGGTGATATAAATCATCAGGAGACAGTGTTCAAACAGGAATGTCGATGTTTAGGTTTTCATGAATTTTTGTTTCCCGAATGTCCTCAATGGTTGTATTATCAAGAATATTATCAAATCTATCGGTGCACCAACTCCCGTTCAGAATAATCGAGCTAACTTTCAAATCATTGTTAATGTGTAATCCTGGAAATCTAACTGCAAGTGGTCCATCCCCCACCCACCAGTCCTGCCACAGACTCACAGAAGAGCCATCCCCAATTCTCCATTTTGTGTGTTTACGGATATGTTCCCTATGTTTCAAGATACTACGCCAAGTATCAGAAGCTTTACTTCCTTTCTTCCATGTGTTCCCGGTGTGGTTATTTAAATATTTATATTTTAGCTTGTTAGCCCACAAACTGTTCTTGTTTGTATAAGCTGCCCACGTTAATTTACTAACTAAGCTAGAGTTCAACGTTCTAGCTTTGTGCAGCCCCAGACCACCTTGATCTTTGGGTTTACAAACAGTGTCCCAATTTACAAGATAGATCTTACGATTATTAGGAGTGTCCCCCACAGAAAATTCCTATTACATCTATCAATCGCATCACAGGTCGAAATAGGGATATTCAAGGTCTGCATTGTATATATTGGAATTGCCGAAGCAACATGCTTCACCAAAGTTGTCCTACCAGCTAGATTTAAAGAGTTTTTCATCCAAGCTCCTAGTCTTTTCTGAATCTTCTCCACAATGTCATTAAAGGTGTTCCTCGATACTCTTGTGTGGAGAAGGGGGATCCCCGTGTATTTCACAAGATTTCTAGTTAAGCAAATACCACTACTAGCACAAATGGACTTAGCTTTGGTATTCGGAATATTGGCGGACATAAACAGTTTCGATTTGCTTTTGTTCACTTTTAAGCCCGAGGTAACAGTAAAGATGGGATTGATTGTTGATTTTGAGAATTCGTGGAAGATTGGTTAAAGATTGAGTAATAGATGTTAAAATTTATGAAAATATGGGTTTTGAATGTTTCTCATGGAATTGATGAAAACAAATGGATTTAACTGGAGTTGGAATGAGTATGTTGCGTGTCAATGGTTCACTATGTATTATTAAGTAAGAATTTTGATTGTGATGTCTGGATTTGGTTGAAAATGGTAAGGAAGATGATGAAAAATACATGTTTTCTAGGTTTTCGATTGAAAGAAACACATACTGCTATGTGAAGTAGTCACATATCAAAATGTGCTGTCGGTTGGAACCATTCGGTATGTGAGTTAGCGCTGACATTCGATATGTGAGAACTTGGATCACGTATGGATTTGTACCCCATATTGAAATGAAAGGGAGATCACATATCGATATGTGTTGTTGTTGGTGGCAATCGAAATGCGATCGAGTGGTGGTTTATTGAAGGGGAAACAAAGGGATCACATATCGATATGCGATGAATCACATATCGATATGTGAACACGTTGTGGGAATTCTGGGCAGTGAAGTAAAAGATGGAAAATAAATTAAATTAAAATAAAAATAAAAATAAATATAAATAAATGGAAATAAATGAAATTAAGGAGAATGAAAGGAAATAAGTAGAGTAAGGATTAATTGTGCATTTCAATCATTTTAGTTATGCCTTACTTTAGTGTTCAAGCTATGGTTTGTCTCTGTTATTGACGTTTTTAGCTTGTACAGGTAAGGAGGCTAGTGGAGTCGAACCCTCAAAGAAGTAGAATATTCAACAAGTGTGATAACTGATGTGAGTTGTTCCGTTTATTCATATATTTTAATTAAAAGTTGTTTGTTCACTATTTATCTATTTTGTTGTGGTGGTTTGATGAGCATGATTATAATGCTAAATTAAGGCATTTACGAGAAGGATGATCAATGAGAACCATGAAATCTAAAAGATCTAACGGGCAAAGAACAATATACAAATAAAGCGATTATGGCACTATGTAGCCCTAATGGGCGATGAGTATGGCGATTAACCCAAAATAGCCCTAATGGGCGATGAGTATGACAGCTATATGTCGATGGTTGCACGAATGAGCATTGTGAATGATGATTAAGCCAAATTGACCCTAATGGGCGAAGAGTATAGCCTTAAAGAGGTGATGGAATATGGGTCAATGCCAGATAAAAGATACACCCGAGTGTATTAAAATCTAAAGCACATAAAGGAAGTGAAAATGGAAGAAAATAACACATGATGTCATTGCCTTTGCTTGAGCAGTTTATTTGATACTTAGCAGATTATCTCCTTATTATTGTCATTTAATTATTTTATGTGGTTTTTGATAAATACTTATGGGATTTCGGATTCTAGATTTTCAGAGTTAACATGGATGGTCCATGATGCCGATAGTATTACTGCTGATTATTTGGAGACCCGTCGGCGTCGCTATACACGGGCTGTTGGTAAAACAGGCGTAACTTTACACGTGTAACTCCGATTGGGGCCCATAATATGTCGTTGGAAAGATATCGAGAAGACGCACACACTGGGCCCATTTTCTGTATTGGGATTTTATATTGGACTGTTTTGTTTTTATTTCTTTTATCTTCAGTTGGTACCCAGTTTGTCCCGGGCTTAGGGTTTATTGTTCCCTATTTAAACTCTTTTTTTGATTGTATGTAGCAGCTTTGATTTGAATCAAACCCTAGAGTGCGATTTCTGCACTTTCTTCCCAATCACCCGGTATTCGCCCTGAATCAACGCTTGATTGATGCCTATTGACTTGGTATTCTTTTGAATCAACAAGTTTATAGAAGGAATACATCTTTGTGTTCATCCTTTTCCCTTGCAGTCGTCATCTCCCATTGATGACTACATCAGTTGGTATTAGAGCACAGTTTCAATCCGAGAGAGACGATGCCGCCCCAACGCCGCCCGATCTAGGAGGTTAGAGAAGATGACAGGATTGATCGACTACAGCAGGTGGTGGAAACCCTAGCCGCCAGTGTGGCTGCGATGCAGATCCAGCTTCAGCAGCAGCAACTTCTACAGCAGCAACCACCGCAACAACAACGACATCCGCCGCAACGACGAAACCCTAATCTATGTGCTGTGGACGAAGACGATTCTGACGATGTGCTCAGCGAAGAAGAAGGCGAAGAGGAGGAGAATCCTTTTGCTGAAAGGCAGCCAGTAAGGAGGCCCGAGAGGCAACCTCGATACCCTTACAGGAGAGAGGAACGAGAGCCTGTCATCGTTAACAACCGGTGGGAGGCGGGTCTGAGAATCGACATCCCGAAGTTCCAAGGTGGGATGAGAGCAGAGGAGTTTCTTGACTGACTCTTTGCCGTCGAGGAGGTTCTGGAGTTCAAGGAGGTCCCGGCCAGTAAACGAGTACCCATGGTTGCAACTCGTTTTCGTGGTAAGGTTGCGGCTTGGTGGCAGCAACTGAAGTTGAACCATGCTCGCACGGGAAGCGGAAGATTGATTCGTGGGAAAAGCTGAAGAAACACCTACGTGAGGCCTTCTTACCCCATAACTACTCGCGTATGATGTACCAGAGGTTCCAAAACTTGCGCCAGGGTGCAAAATTGGTGGATGACTATACCACTGAGTTCTATCAGTTGATGGCGCGCAACGATTTAGGCGAGACAGACGACCACCTCGTGTCGAGGTACATTGGAGGATTGCAGATCCAATACCAAGACACATTGAATATGTTTGATGAATACATTATCTCTGATGCTCACCAGAAAGCACTGCAACTTGAAAGACAGATTAAGCGACGCTTGAGTGGGCAAACCTGGACCACTTCTAACAATCAGGGTGTTGCCCCCACAGGAGAACGTTCGTGGAATAGGTGCTGCTGTGGTTGTGCCTGCTAGGGCCCCAATTCCAAATCCCATTAGGCCCTTTGCTGGAGGTGCAAGTCGTTGTTTCAAATACGGAGAGCCTGGTCATAGGTTCGCCGATTTCACAAAGCCCGAAATTCGAAAGGGGTTGTTCATTGACAAATGATGGTGTAGTGAGAGTTGAATTGGAGGAACCCCTAGAAGATGTTGTAGAAGAGCAGTTGGATGAGGATATTTTAGAGGAAGAGCACGTGACCGGTGATGACGGACCATTGTTGGTGGTTCGTAGGGCTTACCTAACTCCACGAGACTCTAGTGGTGACGGGTGGCTCAGGAACAACATCTTCCAGTCGAAATGTACTGTTGGTGGGAAAGTGTGCAGGTTCGTGATTGATTCGGGGAGCTGCGAGAATGTCATATCTGAGGAGGCAATCAGGAAGTTGGGACTGGATACAGAGAAGCACCCAACCCCATACAAATTGACTTGGCTGCAGGAGGGGAAGAAGGTAACAGTTTCCCAATGCTGTTTAGTTTCGCTATCTATCAGTTCAAACTATAGGGACAAATTGTGGTGTGATGTTGTTAAGATGGATGCATGCCATATCCTGTTGGGGAGACCCTGGCAATATGATAGGGCTGTCCAACATGATGGCTAGAAGAACACATACAGCTTCGTGTTTAACAATGTGAATGTGGTTTTGTGCCCGAGTAAAGAAGAGGGGCCAAAGATGTCGGTTGAGAAGAGCCCCAATTTATTAACCATACAGCACTTCGTGGATGAGATGGTTGATACTGAGATTGTATATTTGTTGGTGGTCAAGGAGCAAGAGCAAAGTGGAGAAGTTCCAGACAGTGTTCAGAAACCGATTGATGAATTTGCAAGTGTTTTCCCCGAGAAGTTACCCAATGACCTGCCACCATTGCTTGACATTCAGTATCAGATTGACTTGGTTCCAGCGTCCTCTTTGCCCAATCGCCCACACTACCGCATGAGTCCTAAGGAGCATGAGGAGTTACGACACCAGGTGGAATAATTACTTGCCGCCGTTCCTGTGTTGTTAACCCCCAAAAAAAGATGGGTCATGGCGTATGTGCGTGGATAGTCGAGCCATCAACAAAATTACTGTTCGGTACCGATTTTCAATCCCGCGGCTGGATGATCTTTTGGACCAGTTGAGTGGAGCGACAGTATTTACAAAGCTGGATTTGAAGAGTGGGTATCATCAAATCCGCATTAGGGAAGGTGATGAGTGGAAAACTGCATTCAAGATACGTGAGGGTCTGTACGAGTGGCTGGTCATGCCATTTGGGTTATCCAATGCTCCCAGCACATTCATGCGGGTCATGAATAAACTCTTTCGGCCTTATATTGGGAAGTTCGTGGTGGTATATTTTTGATGACATCCTAATTTATAGCCCAGATCGTTGTACACATTTGCAGCATCTTTGTGGTGGCCGGTTTCCGTTGAACGAGAGCTTCGGTTGCTAGTCCTCCGGAGACGGTTGTCGGACGCTGACCGATGGCTCGCGTGGTCCCTACAGGCAAATAAGGGAGTCCTCCTGTTTGGCTCCTAAAAAACAAAGGTTAGTGCCCGCCAGTCGGTTTTGACCAACGGGGCCTCCGATGCTTAAGTTAGTAACGGTTTGAGGAGAGGTAAAGCAAACGAGAGGAGGCCGGACGGTAGCGGTCGGAGATCAAAAGTCTGGATTGATCGCTCGATCCCGTGAACAGTACCCACAGGTGGTATTTATAGAGAAATATTGACTTGGGGCTCAAGAATGTTGAGTGGGCCGCACGTCGGGGGCCCTTTAGTGGGCCTGGACGGTTGGTGGACCGGGTTTGGTCGTACGGACGGGGCATCATGCTGGATCCCCCACGACAATGACAGGAGGGTGACCCTCCGGATGGTCCGGTCCGCTCGGTAGAGGGTCGCGAGGTGGCGAAGAAATATCGCCGAAGGGGAAGCTGTCCGGAAAATGAAGGTCGGCCATGATGCGGACCCTCCGGTCCGGACGGACTGGGTTGCCGAAGCTTTAGTGATAAACTATTCTCCTGGGCATAGATCCGGTTACCACAATAGCCCCTCAATCTTTCCCAAATTTTTTTGGAAAAGATTGAAATTGGTCTACCGGACGCCATGCTCTGGAAGGAAGGTCGCGACAATTTTTCTCTGGCGGATATTGATTAGACACGACTGTCGGGTGTCGCTATGTGGCATGCTCCGATTTGCGGGTCAAACTGACCGCCTCGGTGTGTGTGCGGAATCATTAATGTTTACAGCTGTGTCCCGTACCTGGGGGAACCTATAAATAGGCCTGTTCAGTATGACCTTCGGTACTCTGTTCTGTGTGTAAGAAGCCTCCGGAGAGCTACGTATCCTTCGGCAACTGCGCCCGTCATAGACCAGATAGTTGATTTGTCCTCTTCTTCGTCGCATTTTGAACTGGATCCTTTATATCAGCCGACTCCCACAGAGCTTACTCCTGAAGCTACCTTGAAGATGCCTTCACCCGTCGGAAATATTATGCCCGGGGCATCTTCCTCAAGACAGACTCTGGTTTCTAGCCAAGCCAACATTGTTCGGCATTTTTCGAATGAGAATGAACCAACATTCGTGGCCCTGGGGGGCCGGTTGGGCAGAGCAATTGGAGGGTCAAGAAGGCGGACCGGTGACCCGCCCTGTCCGTATCTGCATTACTTCCGGTGAGGAATTGCCGACTTCGAAGAGTTCTCCCGTCGATATGACATTCCGAACAACGTGACCGTTGCAGAGGTTGGGTCGGTGGTCACATACTCGGAGGAGTATATTACTGTGCCTCTAATGGCCGTGATCGAAGGACAGCTGAAGTTCCCTTTATCTCCGTTCCTTCGAGGTTTTTTACACGCGTTCCATCTTGCGCTGAACCAGCTGTCGGTTAACTGTTACCGGACCATGAGCTGCATCTGGATTTTGAGTGCCAGGCATGGTTTTGAATTTTATCTGCCGGACCTTATGGGTCTGTTCTCATTGTCTCGCAACCGTTCCTCCGACCGATACTTCTTTACTCCTCGGAAGCCTTACGGAGATGTTTTTACTAGGCTGTCGGACTCAGAGAAATGGGGGAATATCCATCTCCAAGTCTTTGGTGAGCACAGCTTTCTTTCGGACGAGGAACATTTATATCCCGTCCCGCGTGCCGAAGGGCGTCCCGACGTGTCGACCATATCCAAACATTTAAGGTCTACGTCGTCGCCTGCCTGGATCGCGGCCCTTATGAGATGTGAAGGGAGGGATGGTCCTACCCTCCTGGAATATGAACCGACGTACAACAGCTTCCTTGAGGACCGGAAATCCAGAGGGAAGTGGAAGCTGGGATAGCATCCGGCAGTACCAGCCCCTGTCCGGAGGCACTTGACTGTCCTTGAATACTTTGACGAGATGGAGGTTCCGGCTGCGGCAATGCAGGAACCACCGAAGACGGCTCCCGAGGGAGCGCCTATGTAGGCTAGGGCTGCAGACGTGCCGGGGGGTGCCCTTCCCGGGAGCCGACCGGAGTTTCTCCCAGTGAAAGAAGAGCCTCTTAAAGATGAAGAGGTCCCGGAGGGCGTACGATATGACTACCGATGCGTCGTCCCCCGACCACCATATGTCCCGGGACCTCCTGAGCCATGGGCTCCCAACTTTTGAAAGTATGATGGAAGGCCTGTTTTAACGACGGATGGCGTTACCGTTGACCCGACGGTTTCATACCCTTTGATCCGTGCTCTGCAGCTTCCGGTTGATATGAAGGCCCTACTAGTGGGGATCGAGGAAATGTATAATCATGCCAGCTCAAGTCTTATAAAGGTATCTCGATATTATTTTCGTCGGACCTTTGTCGGCAATTGTTATACTTATAATTCTTTGTGACACTGTAGGCAACCCAGAGCCTTGTCGGCCTGTACAGAAGCAACTAGAGGATACTCCGTAAGTCATACTTCCGGGTCCGTAATGCTCGAGAGGAAGAAGGCAAGTTGAATGAGGTGGAAGCTGGAAGGGATTATTTTCGCCAGGAGCTCGAACTGATGACGGCGAATAGGGACCGGTGGAGGCAGAAATTTGATGTCGGACCGAGCAGTGCCCCTTCGACTGGGGGAGTTAGCCAGGAGGAGTTGAAGAAGGCGGTGGCCGAGGCCGACAAGAATGCATATATTGAGGGTCTCAAGGCTGCCCAAGAGGTTTACAGTGAGGAGTTGGAGGCGGTGTGCCCGAAGGCCCATGAGATCGGCTTCAGGGGAGGCTATAGCATGGCCTTTGTAACGACCCGTATTTCAAAAAGAATTTTCGGAATATCGATTGGTATTTTAAATTAGATTTAAAGTCTAATTTAATTTTAACTTAAAATCCTAGTGGGATTTTAAGGTGGTTGACCCTAGGATGAGGTAGAGGAT
>NMUG010013629.1:0-10063 GCA_002855965.1 Monotropa hypopitys
TTATATATATACATATATCTTGTAAAAAACATGGAAATAGTTTTTTTTAAAATAATTTTTAAAAAAAACTGTAAAACATGGAAATAGTTTTTTTAAAATAGTTTTTTTTAAACAGTAAAACATGGAAATAGTTTTTAAAATTCTATTTTTAAATTAGATATATTTTAATTATATATATACATATATTTTCTAAAAAACTGTTTCTAAAAAATATTTTTATTTTAAAATAATTGTTTGTTTTAAAATATATGTAAGAGGGACATGTTTTTTGGATGGAGGTGGTGGGTGGGGGAAGGGGTGGGAGAGGGATTCGGTACGTATAGCACAACTGCGTACACAATAAAATACAAAGCCCGTACAGATGATGTGGATGTTAACCGAGATTTTACATATTTATGACATACCCTGTCTCGAAAAGAGTTTAAATTGAATATTTTATTTTTAGATTCACCAAAAGCATGTGGAAAATATATGAATAGATATAGTCAGATTTCTTTTATTGAATGCATGGACTCGTCCTTTAATTTTGGAGAGGTTCTTCTCGCATCACACCGATTCTGACCCGAATAAATCGTTAAAATAGTAATACTGTATCTAGAAGGCCTTCTAGTGACCATTCCATGACTAGTAGAGTTGAAAAAGTGGTCCATTCTAAGTTGAAGTGCAATGACGGTACAAAATATTATCTATAGAGTGTGTATATTTTTTTGATTTCCAAAAATACTCCTAATATAATAACTAAATAACTGAAGTATTTTTTTAACTGCCCAGTTTTTTTAAAATCTTTTATCTTAATTGTTCTCTGAGTGGGTGGCCACCCTCTAGTCAATATTAAGGACCATTCTTTTTTTATAATTTATAAATCTGTATAATTCAATAAATTAATTACGCATTCCTTAAATTAATTACATAAATTTATTTTAGTATAAAATTAATTTCAAATGACACAATATTTTAAGTAATTACGCAAAAATAATTTCAAATGCCACAATATTTCAAATAATTTCGGAAATCAAAAAATGAAAGAAGAGAAATTTCCGAAAGTTAGATTTGAAATTGTTAAGTTCCGGAAGAAGGGTAGATTATTTTTGGAAATTTGTGTGGAAACCTATGGTTACGATAATTAGATATGTTGGATTATCGATAACCAAGGTTTTAGATGAACATCAACTCTCTAGAAAATGGCTGGAGAAGTGAAATCATTGCCGAAAATTAGTGGTGGATTTCCAAAAATTAAGTTGGAAATCAGTGGTTACTGATAATCGAATGTATTACCGGTAACCACGATCGCTGGTGGAAAATTGAACAAGGCATGTTTAGGGTGATTATCGATAATAAGAGGTCTAATTTCTGGAAGTAAAGAAAAAATTGTTGGGTTATCGATAATTCAGAGTCACAGATTATTGATAACAGGGTTGTCGGTCAGTCGGTTATAGAACATCAAAAAGGAGTTTTTGTGCAACGCTCTATTTAACATCGTGAATTTTAATATCCTCATAAATATGTTTATAGTTATTAAAATTTAATTAAGAAAGTTAAAGAAAAGAATTAAACATTAAAATTTTATTAATGATTCATAGAATTATATAAAATATGTTGGTAATGTTCTAAAATTGTTGAAGGTAAGGAAGAATTTATAATAATTTAAATAAATAAGATGTAATATAAAATAAAACGTAATGTACGAAAATAGGACCTAAAGACCACCGTAACTATGATGTAACTTCCCACACCCTAGTGTACCCCAAAGACTACCTAAACTTCCTTATGAAAATCAATCCTCTCCTAATTAAGGGATATGAAAATAAGAAATAAAAAACAAAGAAAAAGAAAAAGAAAAGGAAAGGCAGAGAGAGAGGAGAAAGAGGGAGAAGAGATTGGGAGGGGTTCAGGAGGCCTCCGGAGTTGCAAATGTCACCGAAAATAGGTACTAAACTTCGTTACTAGTTTATTTACGTCCTAGAAACTTATAAATCTAAGAAAATTTGATGATATTAAAAATTTGAGAAATTTTATAAATTGACATGAACACAGATTTTATGACGTTTTAGTTAGTTTTTGAAGGATTTTAAGTAGTTTTTAGAGACTTTGAGGGTTAAGAATCATAAGACCGACCCGAAAACTGGTCCATGGGTATTCAGATCAAGGATTCTCGAACCAAAAATCGAGTTGTCGAAGCCACTATTCATCACCGGAATGCAACCCCATCAAATCGACTGGCATACCGGGCGATATACCGGTCTACATACCAGTCTTTGTTAAAAGTTGCTTGCATACAAAATCCCGAGAGTCTATCCCAATTCAACACTGCCTCAACCTTTTTCGGATCCACACTAATCCCCTGTTCAGATATAACATACCCCAGAAAGACCACTTGACTCAACCAGAATTCACACTTGCTGAATTTAGCATACAACTGCTTGTCCCTCAAAGCTTGCAAGATAATTTACAAATGATATTCATGCTCTTTAACTGACTTCGAATATCATGATAAATATAATTACAAAGAAGTCAAGAAACAACAGGAAAACCTGATTCATAAGATCCATAAAGACTGATGGCGCATTAGTCAACCCAAATGGTAATAGTAGAAACTCATAGTGCCCATAACGAGTTCTGAACGTAATCTTAGACACATCACTGTCTCTTTCCTTCACTCGATAATACCCAGACCTCAAATCGATTTTAGAATAGATAGATGCCCCTCTTAACTGATCAAATAAGTCATCGATTCTAGGAAGTGGACATTAGTTATGCACTATCACCTTGTTCAACTATCGGTAATCGATACACATATGCATAGAACCATCCTTCTTCTTTACAAATAACACCGGTACACCCCAAAGAGATATACTAGGCCACACAAACCCATTATCCAGTAGATCTTTCAATTAGATTTTCAGCTCTAACAGTTCTACAGGTGCTATATGGTAAGGTGCTATCGAAATTGGACTAACCCCAGGCAATAACTTTATAGTGAATTCAACTTCTCTGTCAGGAACTACCCCCGGTAACTCATCAGGAAATACGTCCGGAAACTCGCTAACTACTGGTGTATCTTCTAGATTTACTTCTTTCTTCTTAGTTTCTATAATGTAAGCAAGAAATCCCTCGCATCCCTTAGTCAGCATCTTTCTAGCTTTAATGACAGAAATTATTTTACCCATCTATTTCTTCCTCTCACCACAAAATCTTATTTCAAAATCATCAGAAGTTCTTAACACTACTTTATTAGCAAATAGTCCACAAGGGCATGATAACGTGCTAAGAAATCCATACCAAGTATAATATCGAAATCTATCATATCAAGTGGCACCAAGTCAACCTCCAATGTGTGTTCCCCAAATGTTAGTTCACACCCCGGATAGAATTTCTTTACTACAATGACATCTCCTACAAGTGTTGAAATAGCTAGTGCACACCCCAAAGACTCACAGGATATCTTCAACCAAGCAATAAATATAGATACAACCAAAGAATGTGTCGAACCGAGATCTATCAAAACTACTGCTTATTGATCAAAGATTTTAAGAATACCTATAATGACATTTGGAGACGCATCAGCCCCTTGCCGTGTAACCACAAACACTCTTGTCGGCGCTGTAGTAATTACCGTGCTCTTTCTTTTACCTCCAATGACACTGACTGAATATGATGCTGGTACAACCCTCGGTTTCATACACTGATTTGCCATATGTCCCTCCTCATTCCAATTGTAGCATCGAAAACTTGGCACCTTTACCGAACAATCTTTTGCAATATGTCCAACCACATCGTATCTGAAACAACGTCTCATCTCTGTCAATCCCTTGGTCTCAGTCTGACTGGTATTGCTTTGACTCTACCCTGGCTTACTTTCTCTCCACCTGTCACTCTTACTCGGTTGAGATTGCTACTGCTGTGGCGGTCTCTGTCCTCCACCAAATTTCCCACTGGGCCTATTCTCAAAATAACCCCTCTTTCTCTTATCTCGACTTTCTTTGTAGTCTTCATAGTTCTTACCAATTTGACGATCCATATCGATCAAGTCTGGATAGTCCCTCTCACGAAAAGAAGTTAATCTTTTTCTTATCTTCATATTCAAACCTTCTCTGAATCTTTTGCATTTCTTCTTCTCAATATTCACCATATCCGATGAAAAATGCGATAACTCCGCAAATCGTGCCTCATAGTCAAGTACTGATATATTTTCATGTTCCATTTTCATAAAAGCAACTTCTTGGGCATGCCTGTAGCTTAGAGGACAATACGGGCAAAGAGAGGCTGAAGGGAGAACAGGGGGCTGCTGGAAGAAAAGGCTGGAGAGGGCAAGAAGTGAGTTGAGGGAGAGAGTCCAGTCGAGGGCCAAGGGACTGAGGGAGTTCGGGGGAGAGGACTGATACAAGAGGGTAAGGGGCTGAAGCTGCTCTCAAAGAGATCCCAACAGAGGGGGTTCAGCTGAGGGAAAGCAGTGGAAAGGGCTTAGTCGACTGTGAGAGCATAAAAGAGTTCTGGGTTTTTGGATAACAATAGTGAGTATGGGTCTATGATATAAGGGGTGCTCTGTACCCCTTGAATAGCAGAGCTGCTAATAGAAGAGAACAAAGGCCTCCCTTCTCTTCACTGATACATTTCTTAGAAGGAAAAAAATTAAATCAGTAAGCATTATTTTAAAAACCCCACTGCCATAGGCTTCATAGTCATACTTTCTCACAAACCTTTGTTGATATACCTACTTCTCTGGATGTTTTTTTGTGGCCATTGAAAAACAAATCCTGATGGTGAATGAACTTTGAAACCATGCACACCAACTGTTTGATTAAAATGCTCTTACACTAAAATCTCATCAAAACATTTGTTGAGCTACCTACTTGCATGTTATTGGGTAACCTCATTTTTAATTCAAAGGAGTTGATATAACATATTGTGTTTCTCTTATATCACATTTGAACATGACTATGCTTGCATATTCACATAGTTTTTAGGCCATTAAATCTTATATGCTAACATGTTGATTATGCCGTACTTTGCATGAAAGTTACATTCCCAAGATCAAGCATGCTCCCTTGTGTTGACTAAAGGTTTAAACACCATCTCATAATCGTGCGTAGTAAAACATTTTAGAGAGTCTGTGTTCTAATCTTGAGAAAAAACAATCTTGACATATACTAAACTCTATCGTTATCTCACAAGCTTACACTGGTACATTTCTAATTGAGATCACTTGACATGCCGTAGAGATTTGTTTGTTGCACAAGAGCTTCATGGTTAGAATAATTCTAGCATAAGTTAATAACAAACCTCGCATGCTTAATAATAAGAATATCTCTAAGTCTTGCTCCCCTACACATGTATGATTCTCCAATGCTTAAATGAAGAATATCATTTTTGTTGCCCCTGATGATTAAATGATGAATATATTACACATAGTAGCTGCTACTAATTACAGATAGTAGGGCTTTAGCATGTCAGAATTTAAGGGAAGAGGAAACTCGGATCCATCCATTTCTGCTAGGATGACGGCTCCGCCTGATAGTACATTGGCCACGATAAAGAGTCCTTGGTAATTGGGGGAGAACTTCCCTTTTGCTTCTTCTTGGACGAGGAGAATTCGCTTCAAGACCGAGTCGCCTTGCTGAAAGACTCTCGGCCGTACATGTTTATTGAAGCTTTTGGAGATTCTCCGTTGATAGCACTGAGAATGGAACACCTCTGCTAGTCTTTTCTCATCTAGAAGAGCCAACTGGTCATGTCAGGCCCTGATCCACTCTGCGTCTTCCATAGCGGCCTCCATCATTATCCATAGTGACAGGATCTGTACTTCTTGAGTAAGGACGACTTCGTAGCCATAAACTAGGGAATACGACATTGCCCCAGTAGAAGTTCGCGTAGTTGTCCGGTAGGCCATGAGAGCAAATGGTAGCTTTTCATGCCAGTCCCGGTGGGTGTCGGTCATCTTGCGGATGATCAACTTGATATTTTTGTTGGCTGCTTCTACCGCTCCATTCATCTGCGGACGATAGATAATTGAGTTTTAATGCTTGATGTGGAACTGTTCACAAATCCGCTGCATTAAGGAGCTGTTCAGATTCTTCATGTTGTCAGTTACCAAGTTCTCTGGCAGACCGTAGCGACATATGAAGTTATTTCGGATGGATCTCGTGATGGCCCTTTCGGTTACATGCGCGAAACTTGCAGCTTCCACCCATTTGGTGAAATAGTCGATGGCAACTAATATGAATTGATGGCCATTGGATGCCTTGGGGTTAATGGTCCCGATGACGTCGATGCCCCATGCAGAGACCATGACTTGAAGCTTCTTGGGTGGCGCTCGCAAAACATCCCCGTGGATTTGACACTTATAACATTTCTTGACGTACCTGATACAATCGGTTTCCATTGTTGTCCAATAGTACCCTGTACGTAAGATTTTTCTGGAAAGGGTGTGACCGCTCATGTGTGGGCCACAAGACCCCTTGTGTATCTCAACCATTAGCTCGCGGGCAGTAATGGAATCTACGCAGCGCAGAGGGCCGTGTGTAGATCTTTTGAAGAGAATTTCCCCGCATAAGAAGAATTGCGATGCCAATCTTCGGAGGGTTTTCTGATCGTTACTGATAGCTCCGTCGGGAAATGCCCCGGTCTGCATAAACGTTTTGATGTCTTGATACCAAAGATGGATGTCTCTTTCGTCTGAAATCAGAGCGCAATGAGCAGGCGAGTCTCTGAGTTGGATCTGTATGCCCGGGATCTCCTCTTCGTTAGAGAAGTGTATGGCTGCATCTAGAGTTTCCAAGGCATCCGCGAAAGAGTTTTCGGCCCTGGGAATATGATTGAAATGGATCTCAGCGAATTTGGCTCAGAGGCCTTTGATTTTCTAACAATAAGGGATCAACTCTGGATCCCTCGTCCGGAATGTTTCGTTGCTCTGTTGTATGATCAGATTAGAATCTCCATACACCTAAAATTTGAAGATTTCGTACTCTAGGGCCATCTGTAACCGTAGAATACATGCCTCGTATTCTGCCATGTTATTGGTAATGATATATTCCTGTTTGAAGAAAAGCTTTGCCGCAGCTGGCAAATGCGTTCCCTGCTCTGAGATTAAGACCGCCCCTATTCCGGCGCCCTTGTGATTATAAGATCCATCGAAGTAGAGTTTCCACTTAGGAGATCTGTCTTCGGTTTTAGAGCAAAAGATGGCTTCGTCTGGAAATAATGGCTCTATGGGTCGTTTGTCGTCTAGAGGATTTTTTGCCAAATACTTTGCGATGACCCTTCCCTTTTTTAATTTCTGAGTGGAAAAGATTATATCAAACTCTGATAGAATCATGTGCCACCTCGCAATGCGGATTAATTACCATTCTGTAAGGTTTAATAAAATTTTGATGAGATTTGATATGTTATTTTGTTACATTTAAAACTATTAAAAATCAACAATTGTAGAATATGTGTCCCGTCCAAATTTTTTGCGTAGAAGAACTTCTCATCCACAATGCGTCGATTTAAAAAATATTATTTTACGAGCATAGTTGAGACCATTTGTAAAATAATGAAGTCTCTCCCTAACTTTAATAAGGTTGTGTTAGGTCATTCAAAATGTCACGTACAAGATGAACAATTTTTGTTGAAAATATTATCATATCAGAGGATGGTTTTTGTATAGAGTGACTCATTATAATTTGCTTAATAGAAATATAAGTTTGGAGATAAACTGTTACAAGTGGAGAGCACTCTATATTGCCCTTTTGATAATGTATTTCCATAATTGACCCTTGAATTTGTAATTATCCTTGATGTATGTATGTGTACAGATGTGTGAAGATGATACAGTTAATACTATGCTTGTGATCCAAGGAATATCGAGATAGTATTTCTGATGTGAGAGATCTAATTCGGAGTGACAATCATAGAGTATACTTTATGGTATGACATATAATGTATAGTGTGTGTATGGATAGACCGAGGTTCACACAATCAACATTTCATATGTGAAAGATCCACCAGAGTGGAAAACGCAGAGCATACTTTGCTTTATGTGGTATGCCTAAGTCTATTGTGTATATATACATAACAGAAATAAATGTACAGAAATAAAATAATCAAATTTATATTGAATTATAACATTCGTATGTATACCTGTGTATGTACAAAAAGGGGATACGATGCTTTAGCCAAATATGTATGTAGTGAGATAGTGCCTCGGGACTTGAGTACAAATTACCAAAATACCCTCGGCATCAAAATTGATCCTGATTAGTGTCATTTTGTCTTATGTCCACATGTTGATGATGGTGGGATAATTGGCTTCGGTCAAATATGTTGAAATTATATTTTGACACCCCGGTTGCACTTTTAACCAAAATGCCCTTGATGTTGGATTTGTGTCCAACAGATTGCGATCTTCCTTTTTCCTCAAAGAAATCATTGTATGATGGATGGCTTGGGCCAACAACATTGAATTTAGCAGCTTAAGCCAAATTTGAAAGTTTTGCTGTTGATGTGACTTTGTACAAATACGATGCTTTGATGAGGTGGGGCAAAATCTGATATCAATAGCTGACCCTCTTTGTCTGATTTTTGAGACAAAAATAGACAATGATAGAAATGTAGGATTTCTCCTACTGGAAGAGGACATTGTATTGTTGATCAAAATGTGTGTTAAGGAGATGTGTGTATTTCACTGAGGAGGTAGAAGTGCTGCTGCTCATAATCATGTATGTATTCTGTTGGGGATGTTTGCATTACTCAGTGGGGAACTTAGAAAATACTTCATTTGGGAATGCATGCAAGTGCTCCTTTAGGGATCCTGCAATAAGAAAAATAAAATGTATTAGAACAATGTATGTATACGGACATATAGATTTTTTTTTTGAAAAATCCTTGAAACTATGGATTTCAAGGTTTGCATGGCCAAGCCAAAAGGCTTCCTACATATTCTCAGATGGAATCAAACAATATGTAGTACAATCATGCTAAGAAAAGGACGAACATGAAAAATAAAATGATTGTTTGGAAGATAGATGATTCCCTGAAGAGTTTGTTGGAGCACTTCAAAAATGTATTAAAGTGTGTCAGTTAGGACTTGTGAAAGTGTCATAATGTGTCGGGGATTAACTTCTAACATGATTGTAAATGTGCTTGGGATTAACTTCCAATATGTAAATGTATGTCATACAGATATGGGTATGTTGGAAACAATGCCAATATGAAATGTATGTAGCTGGAAGAAAACATCCAGCATGAAATGTACGTGGGTGGGAGAAAACATCCAACATGAAATGTATGTATTTGGGAGAAAATATCCAACATGATTGCTTGTCCTCAGCATTGACGTTTTATAACAACAATTCCCCAAGCATAGGACTATGTCATTGCCAACATAATACCCGGTAAGTACGGGATCGAATTCACAGGGAATTGATCTGTTTTAGGGTTGAGAGTTAATTTCTAGGACAATTTGGCCTTAGGACGGCTTGTCAGATCGCGAGAATTTATATTCCTTCTTCCCATAATTTTCGGATGTTTTATGAGATTTTCTATATTTTTTGTAATGACCTAGAATTCTGAACAATTTCTTAAATGTTATTATTGTTGATATTGAGCCCCACTCGATGAAATTCAATGGTTTGGGGTAGTTAGAGTCCCCGGTAATGGTTGGCGTTGTCCTAGGTTGTTCCGGCAATGTGCCGAGGGCCTTCTAGGCCTATTACGACTCTGAGGTATTTTCTGAATCCGACTATGTTCTTCACCAATGTCGTAGAAAATTCGATTACGGATCCAACGCAACTTGGATCGTCTCAATCGGAGTTCGGACGAAGAAGTTATGGAAAAAATACTTTCGGAAAAATCAGTCCTTTCAATTCTACAGAATTTAACTATCGCCGACCGGTACAAGTTTTCCGCCGACCGGTCGCGTCTCGACCGGTAGACGTTATTTGCTGACCGGTCGCGGGAGGTCTGAGAGTTGGCGACCGGTACAACCAAATCGCCGACCGGTTGCGGAGCCTGGCAGAAGACTGCCGAAGGCTTGAGGTACGGTAGCTGCGCTAAGACCGACAGAAGCCTGGCAGATGACTGCCAG
>NMUG010013630.1:0-10063 GCA_002855965.1 Monotropa hypopitys
AAAGTTGTCCCAGTCATATTTTCATTTGTCCCAGTCATACTTAAAATGCCACAGTCATATATTTTCACCATGTCACATTTATACACATCTATTATACAAGATAGAATAGTATGAACCTCACACATTTTCATACATATTTTATACATATATTCTCTACATATTTTCATACATATCTATTATATTTATGGAAATGGTTCCCTTGCCCGATAAATCTTACCAACATTTTTTACCAATAATAAATACAACTACTTTGGGAGCCCACTGCGATGATCCAAACTGTTAATAATGTTCAAATCGATAAAATATAACACCCTGCAAAAATTCAGCACAATCGGATATTAGTAAGTACTTGATCCAAACAGTTCCACAGAAAATTGACAAGAACTGATGTTATGCAAAATTATTTGGATCAATGACTTACTGATATCCGATTGAGCTGAATTTTTACAGGGTGTTATATTTTATCGATTTGGATATTATTAACGGTTTGGATCATTGTAGTAGGCCCCCAAAGTAGTTGTAATTATTATTGGTAAAAAAGTTGTTAAGATTTGTTAGGCAAGGAAACCGCCCCCTATATTTATTATATAAAATATTTTGGTGTGTGCTCCATTTTTTTTTATGAGTGCCTAAAGCACGAATCAGTGCCGAAGGCACTACTAATACCTGATGTTTCGTTGTACCCTTGGGTATTGTGTTACGCTTTGTATTCTGTCACCTTATGGCATCGGCACGAGCTATATCGAAAATTATGGATCGAGTGTCAACACTCATCATGAGTGCCGAAAGCACGAATTAGTGCCGAAGACACTATTAATACCTGAAGTTTCATCGTACTTTTAAATATTGTGTTGTGCTTTCTATTCTGTTGTCATGTGCCATTGGCACGGGCTATCACTAGTATATATATAATACGTCTTAATACTAGATATTCTCTATCGAATGGATAATATTAAAAAGAATATGTTTTATATAAAATAAGTGTGGTATGAACAAGTGACACAAAACTTCCAAACCACTATTTTCCTTAAACTACCATATAACTATTTGTACACGGGTGTAGAGTATGGAAAGACTATGGAGGGAAGAATTTTAATTTCAAACTCAGCAAATGGATATAAAAGCAAGGGAATAACATCCAGAAGAAAGGATATCAACAACAAACACATATCTCAATTTTGCTTAGTTTTTATTAGGCTTAGTTGTAAGTTTTACCTCGTCGATTAGGTTAATTCTGTGTCGATTTGTACTTATATTTGAAGATAATAAAACTCTGTTGGTTTATCTTCAAGTCCCTTTCATCACACTTTACGTTTGTTTCCAAAGAAGTCCTAACCCAAGGCAAGGAACCAGACTCCACACCCACATATTCCAGCAATTGTTATTCCTGTCGATTGAGACATACAAAGGAATAATAAACGTTTTTATTCTCAAACAATTTTTGGCGCTAGAAGGAGGGCACTACCGGATTTGAAAAATTACAATGGCACTAAAAACTAGAAAAGAGGGTCAACCGCTATCAGATGGTAACCCAAATCCAATGATTTTTACCACTGTTAATGATGGGAATGGTGAAAATCAGGCTGATTACAGAGATTTAGATAAAAATCCATAGAAAAAAATTCCAGAACATGGGTCATCAAGTGGTACTGAAAAAGAATTACAAGACATAATCCAAAGGTTTGCAAGGATTATGAACAACCCAGAGGATGAGATAGCCAAAAAATTAATGGCTATGCTTAACAATGTGGCTACACAGACATGGCCATTATCAGAAATGTCTATAAACATGCAAATCAATCATGAAAGGATGACTGGATAAGCAAATGCAAGAGGGAAAGTGCTTTACACACAGGTATTCGACAATCCTATATGTGATTTGGTTTGTATTGGGGCGAATAAAGTTGCTATTGGAAATATAAACTTTGATTCAAACCAGAGCTTTTATCACAGTATACATAATTCAATCCCTTTTAATGTTCAAAGAGGATTGAATTACGTACTTACGCCTGAGGTAGAAAATAAAGCTTTGTTTTACAATTTTAAAATCGAATATCTAAGAGCAAATGTAAATGGAATGGATTATGGTCAGAATAATCAAAATTTTTTGCCTAACTATAATGGGAGAAGGCAAGAAAATAATTATGGTTGTAATTTAAGGGCTGAACACCCAGATCAAAGAGAAAGAGTAGAAGTGGGTCCAATTAAAAGGAACCAGGAGCCTTATTTAAGAGCTCAACTAATGAATATCATGCAAGAAATGTATGGTACTGAATTAAGAAAACTAGAAAACCCAATGTTCAAAAAGCTATATCTAAATTGGATCGACAGTGTGCCTTTTCCTAGGCATTATAGAATTCCTGATCTATCCCTTTTAAATAGGGAAGAAAATCAGTCAACAGTAGAACATGTAGGTAGGTTTTGCCTACAGATAGGTGAAGCAGATCTAGATGATATTTTAAAATTAAAGCTTTTTCCTCATTCTTTAACCAAAACTGCTTTTACTTGGTTTATAAATTTTTCCCAAAATTCTATCCATTCGTGGAGAGAAATGGAAGAGTATTTTCATGCTTAATTTTTCAGGCATCAACTAAAAATTTCAGTAGCATATTTAGCAAAGATTAAACAAAAGTCTTCAGAATCTGTTGAACAATACATGACTAGGTTCAAAAGGATAAGAAACTAGTGCAATGTCTTAATCCCAAAATCTGAAATAGTGAAATTTGCACAAGATGGGCTTGAATATGATTTTAAGAAACACTTTAATGGTATAGAATTTAGAGATTTATTTGATTTAACTTCAAAGGCCATAGGCTATGAAGCCATATTAATGGAAGAAGAATTTAGAAAAAATAAATCATTAGAAACATATTACCAAGATATAGAAGTTGATGTTGAGATCGATGTTGCCCAAGTAATAGGTAAAACACCAATAGTGTGTGATACCTTAACAAAATCTGAAAAGCCTTTGAATATGCCATCATCATATACAAATAAGAAAAATCAATCGAATTATTGACAGTATTCATTTGATCTCTCTAAAGCAGATTTGTTGTTTGATGAACTGTAAAAACAAAAGTTCTTAGTATTATCACATGGGCATGAAATTCCTTTAGAAAACGAAATAAAAGGAAACGATTATTGCAAATGGCATAATTCCTTCAGGTATAGTACTAATAATTGTGTCACATTTCGAAATTGTGTGCATGACTTAATTCAGAAGGGCATGTTGCAATATGCCAATGGAGAAAAGGAAGTCATGGAAATTGATATTGACCCATTTCCTTCAGTTGATGTCAACATGGTGACTGCTAGATTAGGAAAGGGAAGAATGGCATCACAAATTGAAAGGCAAATTCAAGAGGAGGGAGAGATGATGGAGACTGATGAAGAGTCTCATTACAAGTAAATGTATGAGAATTATCTATGCATGAGATGTGATCAAGAGATCAAATCTGGAGAAAAATAATGACAGAAAAAGAATACAATAGAGTCTATGCAAAAGGAGCCATAAGGTTCAACACTATGGGAGGAAGTGACTTACAAATCTATGTAGGTCCAAAATTGATTTATGAAGGACAAGATCCTGGAACTTTCATACCATCAGAATCTATGAAATGGTATGGAGAAGATGATGAACCATTTTTATTCAAAGGTCAATCTATCATTCCTGCATTTCCAGGAAGACCAGATATGTCATCAATATACCCACCTATATATACAGGTGGAAGAGGAAGAGGGCAGTATATACCAAGGAAGAATGGTTGTTCCACCCAACCCTGACCATAATATGTGGGAAGGAGTAAGACATCCTAAATTCCCAGCCGACAGGGAATTTGTTCCAGTCTCAAATACTCAAAAGAGAAGATTATAAAGAAAATTTTCGGATAGATAGAAAAGAGATACTCAAGGAGAGTATGAGATAAACAATCAATCAAGGAGGATTCAAAGTCCTGATTTGAGGACTAACAGAATTTCAAACCAAGTATTCCCTTTAGTTTGGAATAGGCAAATAGAATATTTGTCATCTCATCCAAAGGAGATAAGCCTTAATAATAGGCTTGGGGGAAAACAAACAAGCTAAGGCAAAATATAAGTCTTGGGGGCAAATGAAAATATCAAGGATGGACCCTGAGAAGGTTGATCAAAACAAAGGAATAAGAATCGATGGAAAACATGAAGAAGGTCCAGAAGCATCTTCACAATTTGCACTATCACTCAAAGAGCAGAAAGAAGAATTGAAGAAAAGTCTAAAATAGAAGATTGTTGAGTTCAAACAAGTGCTAGCAGATGATGAGGATGATGAAGATGATGACATGCTATCAATCAATAGCTCAGATATCATAAAAGCTGAACCAAAGATAATAAAGAAGAAACAGACTCTCAAAAGTCTGTCGATTTTGGCCAAGCTATGGCCACCATTCAGTTTGGGTCAGTATCTCCTACTAAGATATCATGCAATATGATTTTAGTTCTACCAAAAACTTTTCAAGAAAAACCCAATCAACCTACCAGTTTTTGAAGGAGATGTTGAGGATAGAACTGATTCTATAATAAAAATAAATGAACAGAAAGAAGAAAAGGGATCCCAACATGAATCGATTGAGATAGAAAAGGATAAACATGGAGAAGAAGTTATTATATTAAGGACCCCTAATGATGCCTTGATCAGGCATTTAAAACCATTATATATTAAACTCCATATCAATGGAAAACCTATAAATAAGGTTTTAATACCAACTGAAGTGACTGTTGGAAAAGGTCAACATCGTGCCTTTCAAAGTTATAAAAAGTTTGAACAAAATGAGGCAGATTTAATACCAACTGAAGTGACTGTTGGAAATTTTGCAGGAGGATGTTCACCCACTAAAGGGGTGATTTCTTTACAATTACAACTTGGGAGTAGAAAAATAAATACTACTTTATTTGTAATTGATTCTACTTCCAATTATAATGCCTTACTAGGCAGAGATTGGATTCATATAAATGGGTGTGTGTCATCTTTTTTACATCAGGCTTTGATTTTCTTGAAGCATGGACAGAACTAAGATACCGCAGAAATGGAAATATATTAGGCAAAAAAACAACACTTCAAGGCAGATACTAATAATGTGGAAGCTGGATTATACGATGAAGACTTGTGGCCTATCAAGATTGAGGATGCATAAGTAAAATCGACAAGAGCAAGTCTCACTGAGAGTCAATTCCTTAAATATATAAAGGAAGGTTTTCTAGAAATGAGCAAAGATTTTCATTATACCTAATATAATATGAAGGTCTAAGGTTGAGGTTATAAGGGATGATAATGTTTAGTAAATCTACGAAATATGAAAATTAAGAGTTGGCTATTGTAAAAGTCACCTTTAAGAGATTATTTTCCTTTATTGTATCTAGGAAATTAGAAGCTAGTGAACCTATTATATGTAATTGGGTAGAATGTATTATAGATGATAGTCCTTTAATTATAAAAGAGTTAGCTATATAAGATCTAAAATATGTCCCTGTCAAACTTGATGATGTTAGGGTAGAAGTTCCAGATCCTATAGAAGATTTTAATGTTGGAACTTTAGATGATCCTAAAATTCTCCATGTATATTCAGCTTTATCTAATGAAATGAAAGATAAATTAAAATACACTCTGTGTGAATTTGACATGCCTGGTTTATATAGGTCTTTAGTAAAACATAAAATTCCTATTAAGGAAAATTTTGTCCCATACCAACAAACACCAAGATAAATGACACCAGAAGTACAAAAAGCAGTGAAACAGGAGATGCAAAAAATATTTAGAACTGGATTTATCAGACCAGTCAGGTATGTAGACTGGATTTCAAATATAGTTTCAGTCATAAAAAAGAATGGGAAAGTACGGATCCGTATTGACTTTAGAAATTTGAATATTGTATCTCCTAAAGATGAATACCCTATGTCTGTTGCAGACCATTTAGTTGATGCAACTGCAGGCCACACATATTTATCCTTCATGGATGGATATTCTGGTTATAACCAAATTTTTATTGCCAAAGAGGATACTCACAAAACAGCTTTCAGATGCCCATGGTATATATGGCTATTTGAATGGGTAGTAATTGTATTTGGAATGAAGAATACAGGTGCTACTTACCAAAGAACCATGAATACCATTTTTCATAATTTAATTGGAAGATTCTTAGAAATATATATTGATGATATAGTAGTCAAATCACATACATATGACAAACATCTGGAACATTTAGAACAAACCTTACAAAGAATGAGGAAATTCCAATTAAAAATGAATGCAAACAAATGTGTCTTTGGAATTAATGCTGGAAATTTCCTAGGATTCCTAGTACATTAAAAAAAGAACAGAAATCGAGAAGGAAAAGGCTAAAGTTATAATAGAGGCACAACCCCCAACAAATAAAAAAGAGCTTCAACAGTTCTTGGGACAAGTGAATTTTCTAAGAAGATTTATTTCAAATCTATCTAAGAAAACTCTTGCATTCTCATCACTTTTAAAACTTAGATCCCAAAAGGATTTTAAGTGGGAACAAGAGCATCAAAAGGCTTTTGAAATTTTAAAACAATCATTAGCCAAGCCTCCTATTCTTATGACACCAATAAAAGGTAAACCTTTAAAATTATATATTTCAGCAAATGATTAGTCGATAGGTAGTCTTTTAGCCCAAGACAATGAGCAAGGTCATGAACAAGTCATATATTACCTTAGTAGAAGGTGTTGGGGGGTAAGCCTTTTCGGTAGTGGATTCCGGCGGTAAGCGGCGGAGTTGAGTGGCTGGACCTGGCTGCACAGAGAACAAATGTTAGACTACCGGCGGCGTCGCCGGTGGACCCTCCGATGGCAAAGTCAGCAAAGGGATTGTAAAGAGAGAAAGTAAACTGGCAGAGCTTGGGCTAGAGAGAGAGTGTCTACCATGCATTGAATGCCAAGCTCCTTATATAGGACATCGGAGAGTGCTGGATACGCTCTTCATCGCGAGTGAACTGGTGTGACAGGCCATGGGGCAGTGTACCTGTCTCCTCTGAGCGTCTGAATGTGTGGCCGACCGGTCGACCCCGACAGTGTCAGGCGGCGCCGCCTGACAACATCGGGCGGCAGAAAAGCTGACTGAGCGTGCCTGACATTCTGCGGGAATCACGGAAAAGATGATTCTGTGTCAGGCGTGCGTCTGCCATGTGCGGAAAATCCGGGATGCTATCCACGAGGGAATATCCACTGTGAATGAGGTATTTTGTCTTGTCTGGCCGAAGCGACACGCTTCGGCGCTTCTTGGTCGGGCCGTCCTGGGCTGAGAGACCTCTGCACAGAAGTGATCCTAAAAGAGCCTTCGCGTCGGCCCTACTTTGCTCGGTCGCACGACTTTGACTTCTAGGTGCCTCGGGTAGGCACCTCCTCTGGGCTTTGAGTCCCCGGGCCGGACAGAGCCCCAGAGAGGCCCTGGCGCCGGCTATGATCTGTTCGGCCGCATGCTGGCTGGTCTGAGCTGTGGTTCTCCTGGGGGAGGTCGTGGCTCCGGCCTCCTGATAGTTCGGCCCCCAACAATATCCCCTCAACCCCTTTGGCCAGGCATTTTGGCCGAAGCGGGGTTGACTTGGTGCCGATAGGTTGTATAGGCGCCGAAGAGAGGATCGCCGGACCACTGATTTGACTTGAGATTTGTCCTGACAGTATTTAATGAACCGTCAATTTGAAATCGCTGATGTGTCGCGCCCTGGAGAGGTGGCGCATCTGACGTGACGTCACGCGGATAGGTGTCGCGTCATCGATCTCCGCACATTTGATCTGGCGGTTGGACAGCGCTACGCATCGTGCGGCGGTTGGCTGGAGTTGCGGCTGATGGGACAGCGTGCTGATGCGTTGTCAGGCATGCAGCGCCGGCACAAGTTCCCGAGGTGGCTCAATCATTGCGAGGGCGGGGCAACCGTTTAGGCCGGCTCATCTGGTAAACCGGGTTTGGGCTCCAGACGTCTTCCTATAAATAGGACACTTAGGGTTTTTCAAACCCTTCCCATTTCCTCTGCTCCTTCTCTCTCCAGGCGATTTCCGGCAGCCGCGATCAACACCTCCAGCCACCGTTCTCCTTTGCTTCCGGCGTTCGTTTTCCAGGCCTTCAGCCCTCTTCATCTTCTCAGGTAACTGTTGAACCTCATCTCTTCCATTTCCGCGACTTTCCCCTTGCTTTCCTGATCGTTCTTGGGACTTCTTGGGGACTGCTCATTTCCTCCCCGCCATTGTTGCAACCTCGAAGCTTTTGCAGGCTTCTGGGTTGGGGATGGGCGTCAGCCCCACTCTCTGATTCTTTTTGGTTGTGCCCACGTCGCCTATTCGTCACTTTTTGCGACGTTTCTTCCAGGCTGGGGTGCATCTCTTCTGCCATTTGTGTGGCTTGGAAGCTTTCTGTAAGTTTCTGGGCCTTGTGGTGAAGGAGATGGACTCCAGACCGATCTTGGCCGAGCCGAACTGCCTTCCTATGCATTCGTTGCGTAGGTTGACGACGAGCAGTCACCCGTGGTTGGCCGTGCCGAGCTGGCCCTGCCTGTTGGCTGAAGACCGAGCCAACGGTTCCCCTGTGTTTTACCGAGCAGATTGATGCCGGACCGACTAATCAGCGCCCTCTTGTTCTTTTCAGATTTCTGTTATGCATTCGGTCGAACCATCTGCTGCACATTCTGCCGGAGAGGGGGAGATGGGACCGAAAAAGGTCATCGATTTGGAGGATGAGTTTATGGGTGCCGAGGCCGAGGGTATGGATATTGAGCCCTTGGTGGCAGTGCTGACTGGACGACCATCTGGTTGCCGGGCTGATGATATCATGGTTGGGCTAGGCAAAGCTCGGGCTCAGCGAAAAAGGGTCCGCATTTCTGAGGACGTGCCGGCCTCTGAACATCAGTCGGCCGAGCCAGAGGAAGCTGCCGTTCCTGACCCTGTGACCGCTGAGACGGCGGGACCTTCCCAGAAGGAGGCGGTGCTGTGGGAGCCGAAGCTCTCCTTTGAGGGTGTTTTTGCTAAGGCTGGGGACAGTCTTGAAGATCGTCCCGGCATGGCAATGGCGCTACTCCAAGCCTTCACCCTACCGAAGGAGATGGAGGGTCTTCTAAAAGTCCCCCGGTCCTGCCTCCGGAACATGATGTACCATGGAGCCAAGGTAAATATCTAGATTGCTTTTTCAGTTGTTTTCTTGCCTCGGTGTATTTCTGATCACGTGTTCTTCTTTACAGATGATGGCTGTCGGCGCTGGCTTGGACCAGCGCATTCTTGAAGTGCAGGGTGCCTGCATGGAGGCAAAGGATGAGGCCGAGGCAGGCCGGAAGCTAGTGGCCGAGGTGAAGAGATCCATAGTTGAGCTGAAGAACAAGGCCACGGCTCTGGAGGTCGCTGTTGACATCAATGTGGCCGAACTGGCGGCCAGAGCTACTAGAATTGCTGGTCTTGAAGCTGAGAACCTTCGCCTAAAGGCTGAGCAGGAGGGCGAGAAGGAGAGGGCGGCTGCGGTGGCCTGCGCGGAATACAACCGTGGCTTTGATGATGATGCGAATCAGTGCCGAGACCAGCTGGGCCCTCTTAAGGAGAAGCTCTTTCAAAAGGGCTGGGTGTGTGCCAAAGTCTCTCTTGGGGCCGATGATGATGCATCCTGTGTGGGGGACATCCCCCTCATGAAGGATTCGAAGGTCGTGGCTTGGCTTCGGTCCGCTAGGTCGGCTCCCCGTGCTCCTAAGACCGAGGCTGGTGTCGTTACTGGAACTACTGGCCCTTCCGATCCTATTGCTTGATCTCTTTTTCTTGTAATTCTGTTTTTTGCATGGGCCGAGCCGATCTGTGGTCGGTCCTTTTCGTCGTTTAATGAATTTTGAACTTTTGCTCTCAACTGTTTTGTCTGCTTGATTTTTCGCATGGTGCGCCCTTCTTCCCCCAGCCGAGGAAAAGGTTTTGGTCAACCAAGGCTTTTGCCCTTGGCTTGATGCTGAACTTTGATTGCATTGCTGTTTGTAGGCTACTTTGGTACTGTACCGTGGCAACACTTGTGCATTTTGTAGACGAATGCCAACTCCTTGAGGCTGC
>NMUG010013631.1:0-10061 GCA_002855965.1 Monotropa hypopitys
TGAGTTTTGTGAAAAGTCCCAAATCGATTGGGAAATTCTATCTTTTTATGAAATGTAAGAATTTGGGAAAATGGTCTTGGAATCTATGTTTATGAAAACTCACGAACGATTGGTTGCTTGGGGCTTTCGGACTCTAGGCCCAGCTTGAAAGAGGAAGTGGCGACTCCCTGATCGCAGTTCTGGATGTCGTTGTACAGCTCCCAGTAGCAGTCGGCATATTGCCGGAGAGTCTCGTCCGGTCGCTTCCTGAGACTGATCAGAGAGTCGACCTCTTTTTTCTTCTTGCCGCTGGTGACGAAGCGGGCAAGGAAGGTCCTCTCTAGGTCTCTGAAGCTCCGGATGGACCGAGCGGGAAGCTTGTTGAACCACAGGGAGCCCTGGGTGCCAAGGCTCGTGGGGAAGACCTTGCATAGAACGACGTCGCTCGAAGAGTAGAGCGCCATGATCTGCCGGTAGTAGATGAGGTGGGTGTAGGCGTCGATTTTCGGATCGTACCTGGTGAACT
The DNA here is from genome assembly GCA_002855965.1 of Monotropa hypopitys. Classification (NCBI taxonomy): domain Eukaryota; kingdom Viridiplantae; phylum Streptophyta; class Magnoliopsida; order Ericales; family Ericaceae; genus Monotropa; species Monotropa hypopitys. The sequence goes on from NMUG010013631.1 coordinate 506, forward strand.
TTGGCAAGCTGAAGCCAAGAGGGAGGACGGCCGATTCGATCGTCCGGGAGAAGGGGGAAAGACTGAGCTGCTCTAAGCGAGCATCGACAGCCTGAAGGGCCTGCCCGGAGGGGTAGTCGGCATGGTGGTCCCTTCGGTGGCGCCGATGCTCCCTTCGGTCATCGTCTGAAACGGGAGAGCGGTGCCGGTGCCTTTCCTCCCGGTCATGATGGCGCCTCTCCCTCTGTCGACCGGAGTCCTCTGTGTCCGTCCAAAAGTCCTGCAGGTCATGGGGACGGACCTCAGCGAACTCTCCCCTCTCGTATATGTAGAGGGGGACAGTCTCAGAATGCTTGGGGCGTCCGTCATTGCCCTCTGAGTAGTCTGGCCGACGATCGTGTCCTTCGGCCACTCCCTTCCCCTTGCGCTCCCTGTCTTCTTTCGATCTGCGCCGTTGCCTGTGTTGGTCTAAGGAGTGAGAGGCTGAGTCTGTGATGCCGGTCATCCAGGTTACTTGGTCCCGGAGTTTGGCGATCTCCGCGTCCCTTTCCTTCAGCATCCGATCCATGGCCGCTGCATAGGCCGACCCGAGCTCCGGCGTTAGTCCGGAAGGAGAGGCAAAGAGCCCCAGGGAGACGTGCTGAGGAGGAGGGGGAGGGGGAGGACCGATGGGAAGAGTGGGGTCGTGGTTTGTCGGAGTGTTGGTTCCATCTGCTATAGAGGAGAGCCGAAAAGAGGAGCAGACAACTGGTTCCCACTAAGGTTGGTGCTAGGGTCCCACCGTGAACGCCAATTGTGGTGACCTGTTTCTTACGAACATGGGCTTCGGTTCCTGGTCCTCCGGAGACGGTCACTGGATTTTGGACGGTAGCTCTGTCGGTCCCTGGAAACAAGTAAAGGGGTCCCCCTGCTTGGCTCCTGCGAGACAAAGGTTAGTGCCCGCCGGTCGGTTTTGACCAACGGGGCCTCCGATGCCTAAGTTAGTAACGATTTGAGTAGGGATAAAGCAACGAAAGGAGGCCGGACGGTAGCGGTTGGAGATCAAAAGTCTCAATTGATCACCCGATCCCGTGAATAGTACCCACGGGTGGTATTTATAGGGAAATGCTGGCTTGGGGCTCAAGAATATTGAATGGGCCGTACGTCAGGGGCTCTTTTAGTGGACCTGGACGGCTGATGGACCGGGTTAGGTTGTACGGACGGGGCACCAAAGCGGATACCCCACGATAGGGACAGGTTAATGGCCCTCCGGAATATTCCGGTCCGCTCGGAAGGAGGTCCCGGGTAACGTAGGGGGTGCCGAAGGTTGCTGTCTGGATAGAGCCGGTCGGTCCGTTTCTGGACCCTCCGGTCTGGACAGTCTTTTCTTGCCGAAGCCTTAATGATGGACTTTTGTAGTAAGTTATGCCTTGAGCGTGGGTCCGGTCTCCACAGTTCTCCCACCAAACTTTAACGAGCGAAATCACTTTATTCCTTAGCTTCTTCTCCTAATGGTCCAAGATTTTAACTGGTCGTTCTTCATAAGATAGATTCTTCTCGATCTCGATTGATGGTTGAATCAAAACGTGCGATGGATCTGAAATATATCGACGAAGCATCGATACATGGAACACGTCGTGAACATTGGCTAGTTCAGGTGTCAGCGCTAATCGATAAGCAACTGGCCCAATTCTCTCAAGAATCTTGAAAGGCCCGATATAACGTGGATTAAGCTTCTCTCTTCTTCCAAATCTGATGACTCCTTTCATGGGTGACACTTTTAAGAATACTTTCTCTCCTTCGTTGAATTCAATTTCTCTTCGTTGTAAATCTGCATAACTCTTCTGGTGATCTTGAGCTATCTTCAATCGTTCTCGAATCAACTTAATCTTTTCTGTCGTCTCTCGAACTATTTCTGGTCCAGTGAGTTCTTCTCCTCCAGTCTCTGTACAGCATGATGGTGATCTGCATTTCCTTCCATATAGAGCTTCGAAAGGTGTCATTCCAATGCTTGCTTGGTAACTATTGTTGTAAGTAAATTCTGCTAAAGGTAGGTGCTCCTCCCAACTTCCTTGAAATTCTAACGTACACGATCGCAGAAGATCTTCCAACATCTGAATCATCCTTTCTGACTGTCCGTCCGTCTGTGGATGAAAAGCTGTACTGAAGTTGAGTGTCGTTCCCATAGCCTTCAGCAATGTTTTCTAAAACCTTGACACGAAACGAGTATCTCTATTTAACGTAATAGATACAGGTGTTCCGTGAAGTCGAATAATTTCTTGCAAATAAGTAGACGCCATCCGGTCCATTGAATACGTATTCTTGATCGGTATGAAGTGCGCTGACTTAGTCAATCGATCGACTATTACCCATATCGCGTTGTTGCCTTTGATTGATCGCGGAAATCCGATAACGTAATCCATCGTAATGTCTTCCCATTTCCACTTCGAAATAGGCAAGGGTTGAAGTAGTCCTTCTGGTCTTTGCTACATCGCTTTTACTTGTTGACATTCCAAACATCTGCTGATGTAGGGTGCTATGTCCCTTTTCATGCCCATCCACCAGTATGATCGTTTCAAATCTTGGTACATCTTTACTTGTCCCGGATGAATTGCAAACTTCGTCTTGTGGCCTTGATCCATAATCTTCCGTTTGACTTCTTCTTGGTTTGGTACGCACAATTGTCCTCTGAATTTGAGAATATCGCTTTGATAGGTAAACTCCCCTTGATTATTGACGCTTCCCTGAATCTTCTTTAATTTGGGATCTTCCATTTGTAGTTGCTTGACTTCTTCGAGAATCGATGGTTCCATAATAAGCATCGCAAGGTGCTTTAGGTATGAATTCTCCGGCTTCCTGCTGAGTGCGTCTGCTACCACGTTAGCCTTCCCGAGATGATACTGAATATTGAGGTCGTAGTCCTTCATAAGCTCTAGCCATCTGCGTTGCCTGAGATTAAGCTCCTTCTGAGTAAACATGTACTTCAAACTCTTATGATCGGTGAAAATATCGCAAGTAACTCCGTATAAGTAGTGTCGCCAAATCTTGAGTGCGAAAATAACTGCTGCGAGCTCCAAGTCGTACGTAGGATAATTCTTCTTGTGGGTCTTTAATTGCCGCGAAGCATAAGCAATAACCTTCGCGTCTTGCATTAAAATGCATCCTAGTCCTTTGTGCGAAGCGTCGCTGTAGACTGCAAAATTCTCTTCTCCGTTGGGTAGAGCTAGAACTGGTGCCGTTGTAAGCCTCTTCTTCAATTCTTGAAAACAATCTTCTCGCTCCTGAGTCCAAATGAAAGGTTCTCCCTTGCGCGTAAGCTCCGTCATTGGCACTGCGATCGTAGAAAAGTCTCTGACGAAATGTCGATAATAACAAGCAAGTCCAAGAAACATACGAACTTCAGATACTGAAGTTGGCACTGACCAATTGATTACGTCTTCAATCTCCTGAGGATCCACCGAAACTCCTTCTTTGTTGATGATGTGCCCAAGAAAATGAACACTCCTGAGCCAAAACTTGCACTTGTTGAATTTCGCATAAAGCTTCTTTTCTCGTAGAATTTGCAAAACCGTCGCCAGATGAATTGCATGCTGCTCCTCGTCCTTTGAGTAGATCAAAATGTCGTCGATAAACACGATTACGAATTCGTCGAGATAATTAGCGAAAATTCGATTTATGAGATCCATAAATACTGCAGGCGCGTTGGTTACTCCAAATGACATGACTAAAAATTCGTAATGACCGTATCTGGTACAAAAAACGGTCTTTTCGACATCTTCTGCTCTGACCTTCAGTTGATGATATCCAAAACGCAAGTCGATCTTTGAGAATACTTGAGCCCCTTGCATTTGATCGAATAAGTCGTTGATACGCGGTAGCGAATACTTGTTCTTGATCGTAATCTTGTTCAGTTCTCTATAGTCGATACATAGACGCATAGTTCCATCTTTCTTCTTGACGAATAACACTGGTGCTCCTCATGGTGATGAGCTTGGTCTGATGAAATCTTTGTCCACCAAATCTTGTAGTTGTTTCTTCAGCTCCTTGAGTTCAGTCGTCGCCATTCGATAAGGTGCTTTGGATATCGGTCGAGAATCGGGTATGATATCAATAGAGAAATCTATTTCTCGATCAATCGGTATGCCTGGTAACTCGTCAGGAAATACATCGGGAAAATTTCGAACTATCGGGATATCGGATATTACGGAATCTTTTGCGAGTGTTGTGGAGATACTACAAAGATATCCCAGACAACCTTTCTGCAAAAGTCGACGAGCTTTCGCTACCGAAACAAAGTAGGGTGGTGTAACAACCTTTCCCCTTTCAGATTCGTCTTCCCTCCTTTAAACTCTTCAAAGGTAATCAACCTTGAAGTACATTCTATTTTCGCATTATACTTGGATCACATCAAAATGCGTCATGGCCAATAGAATTAAGTCCATCATCATAGACACTTCCCCAATAATAGCTTCACAGTTTCTCAAAACTGATGAGCACGCTACTCCTTTACTCGCAGGTTGGGATACTATAAGATCATAATCTAATGGTTCAGGGATTCTACTGATCTCTCTGGCATGCATTGTGGAAATAAAAGAATGCGTGGATCCAGAATCAAATAGCGCATAAGTAAGAATTCCATAGATAGAGATTCTACCTGCAATGACTCCTTCGTCATTCCTAGGATCACCTGGAACAATGGCGAAAGCCCTTCCTTGCCTCTGATTCCGATTGCCTTGATTTGCATGATTCCTCTGGTTTCCGACTGGTACCGTGTTTGCTCCAGTGAGTACGTTCGGACAAGCATTCTTGTAATGCCCCACTTGACCACAGCCAAAACATACTGTAGGTCCTCTTGCCCAGCATTCTCCCTCATGACTTTTACCGCATTTGGGACAATTGGCCTCTGTCTCTGTTGATTGTTATTCCTCCGTCTCTGGTTCTTCTGTTGATTTCTACCATAGTTTGCTTCTTTGAATAGCTCGATCCTCCTTGGTTTTGGTTCCTCTTCCCCTCATTAAATCTCCTCGATTCATCAACATCTTGTTCCACCAAGATAGCTCTGTCCAAGACTTCAGCATACGAAGGTAGCCGAAAATGACGAATGATTTTCCTTATTTCGTGCTTGAGTCCTTCCTCGAACTTTCGTGCCTTCATTTCATCGTTAGCGACTAGGTACGGTGCGTAAACAGCAAGATTTGTAAAATCAGCTTCGTAGTCGGCCACGGTCATTGCTCCTCTCTGCTTCAGGTTTTCGAATTCCATTCGCTTCGCATTCTGCATAGCCCTCGGCATAAACTTCTCGCGAAAGTTCTCTAGAAATCCCTCCCAAGACATGTTGGGTTCAGCAATGCTCTTTAAGTTCCACCATCTATTGGCTTTGCCCACCAATAGATATGACGCAATCTCAACTTTGTGCAGACCAGTGCATCAGAGAAGACGAAAATTCTTCTCTAGCTCCGCAATCCACTTATTTGCTTTGATTGGATCCATTCCTACCAGAAAAGTCGGAGGTTTGAGTTTAAGAAACTCCTTCACAGCTGCCACATTGTGAATCTGTTGTGCCGCGTTAACTCTTTCATCTTCAGGAATCGCCGGTGGTTCCGCCACAGGTTCTGGTTGTTGTCGCATTTGCTCAATCGTGGCTTGTTGAGCTTAGACAGTTCCAGCTAAAGTCCGCACCATGTTGCGTAGTTCATCAATCTCGTAACGCTCTTGACCAGTTGCTCTAATATTAACCATTCTGAATAGAAAATACTTTAATCAAGAGGCGGAAATAATTATGACATAATACTTAGAAACATAGATGCATAATTGTGTCCGGTACACAAAAAAAATACTCCGGATATAGCAACTAATAACACTTCACTCGCTATCAGTGTCACTAGACCACTCGTATGGAGGGTAAATCCATTTCTAATAAGCTATTTCTAGGTTATCCTCATGATCAGGGTTTCCATTTGGGATAAGTGGTATGTCAACTAGACCGTCCACTACTAGCAGATCATCTTCGAGTTCTTCCTCATCCATTATTACTTCTTCTTCTTCTCCCTCAGGAATATTTTCCTCTGGATCTGACTCTTCGTCTTCCTCCTCATTTCCATCAAGATGATGCAAGGCTACCATATAAATCTCGTCGAGACTCCATTGTGGCATCCACTCTCTTGCCACAGAGCAAGCCTGTTCTCTGAGCCTAAGACGATAGTCGATTATGGCTCGAATTTGTGCTTCAGTAAGATGCATATTTGCATAAGCAACCTGCGCTGCAATGCCACAAGCCATGTTTGCAGAATCCTCAATAAGCCTTGCCTCCGTTGCTTTTCCTTCCAAAGTAAATATTTCTGCTAGTCCATCCTCAGGATGATTGTCGGAATCGTCACTCATATAGCCATCCAGATCGGAGTCGCTGCTAGACATAGCTACAAAACTCATAGTATAAGCATGCATCTTCAATATAATTCATCTCCAAGCGTTATATTTGTGTTTCTAAGTGAGTGCCTTGCTTCCTGGCTCTAGTTTGCTCAGAAATTCATCAACTCAAGCTCTGATACCACTTCTGTCACAACCCATCCCGATCTCGGAATGAGTCCATGACCGACCAACGAGCAAGCTCGCTAAAGGCCTAGATAAAAGAGTTAAAGAATTTCTTAACAATATAAATATGCGGAAGCGTGCGAACAAAAACCAGAGCAGTGATATAGATGATCTCATTTATTTCCCAGGATTACATCATTTGGCTTAAAACATAGCCAATACATCAAAAGGTACAATAGTCAGAACTCCAAAAACATCTCTAAACATAAGCTGCCACCTCATTCTTCATTCTGTCCTGAAAATGGTTTTAGAAAAATACATAAGCTAAAAGATAGAGTGAATTTCTACATACTGCAGTACAAGTTTCATGGATTCACAATATTCCCTGCAAGAATAGTTTCATAAGCAAAAATATGGCTCAAAGGCTCAATAGTGATAACAATGCTTTCCTTTGCTTTGATTCTATGCCAACCTGCATTTCACAGTATCTCATTTCATAATTCAGCCCTTGTAGAATAGGCTTGTCTTTCCATCATTTCATCATATTGCCCCTGTCGTATGAGCATTCATACTTTTCACATTCATGCTTCCGCTTGTGTCTTATAAGCGTATGCACAATAATATTATGCTTGTATCGTATAAGCATATTGATTTCTAATGTCATGCTTCTATCGTATAAGCATTTCTGAACATTGTGCCTTATGCTTCTGTCGTATAAGCATTTCAATAACAGGCTCATATTCGTGCTGTCACCATATGTACACCTTATTTCCGTTTCATCTCCATTTCAGTTTCTTTTTCTCTTTAATTCATTATAAATCCTTGTCGTATGGAATTTCTCAAAACAGTTTTCCAATTTGTTTATCCATGGTAAAAGAATTTGTGCATGATGTCAACATTTCAGAATCTGGACTGAATCTCCATCTTCAATCTCATATTAAATTCAGTAGTTCATTGAATCAGGATTTATTGCAGCAGATAGGTGAATCAAGAGAAGGATAAATCAGCTTATTGTAAACAGCAATTAAGATCAAAACATAACTATGAGCATCACTGATAAAGCAATAATGCTTTACCAGTGGAGAAGAAGACGACTCTCAAAACAGCAGAGAGAGAGAGCAACAGTAAACTCAATGTATTGAGAGAAATCAAAGATACATTTCATATAGAGATAGCCTCTATTTATAGGCAGCTGTGGCTAACAGAATCAGTTAGGCCACGCTCCTAACAACCCACTTTATTACAGTCCTACCAGTAGAATAGGACAACAAACTCATAACAGAAATAACAAGGAAATGCTGATCTGGACAATCAGTTGAAACAACCTCCTGAAGCTTGAGCTGAGCACTGAAGCAAACACTTGATCTTCCGGTAGAAAGAGCCTGATGTTCCGGAAGATGGTATTAATACTGAGCTGAATGAATGAGTTTAACCTGTGGTGTTCCGGAAGATGGAGCCCGATGTTCCAGAAGATCATGAACAATTTTTCACTGTTTTAAGCAAATCTTTGATTCCTTTAACATTCCCCCTCAAGCTCATGCCGAGCCTTGAGGTATGAGCTTGAACAACAGCAACTCGTGAAAATATGAGCCGATTTGGCTAATCTAAATGTTGTATGAAAAATCACAGAGAATGAATTTCAACTCCTGTTTTCATCTTTGTGTTGTTCTGGAAGACGGCCATCATTATTCCGGAAGATGAAGGCATGGATCAAATCAGAACCAGCACCACCAGCTCATGCTCTGTTTTACTGAGACCTTCAGATCTCATCCATTTGCGGACAGAATCAATGACGTTCAGTAGATCTGTAGCTCAGAAAACTAAATCCGATCTCGAACTCTTGAACAAAATCAAGTTAATCACAGAAATTATGAGGCAATTTGAAGAGGAAAAAACGTCCAGTGAGCCATTTTTTTTCATTTTAATTTCTTCTTCTTCTTTTCCTTCGATCAGATCTGCAGGAATTGAGTCTGATGACTTCAATGGCGATAAACTTCATACCTTCATCCATACGGTATGAATCGGAGCACTGCGGACTTTAACCGATCGTTGGCTACCTGATTTCATCCGCACAATCTGAGGCATGAACTGAATGCGTCTGGTTTCTGACGATTGATAGATCGCTGTGTTGATCTATAATTGTTGATCTGATCTTTATTTTTTTTCAATTTGCGTGCTCGCAATTGATTTCAGAGTTTTGATTTGCTGGACGACCCGCTGCGTTGGTGCCGCCATTGTTGTTCTGCGTGGAAGCTTTTGGATCACGTGCTCTCGAGAGCTCTTAGGCTCTGATACCATGTCAACATTTCAGAATCTGGACTGAATCTCCATCTTCAACCTCATATTAAATTCAGTTTTTCATTGAATTAAAATTTATTGCAGCAGATAGGTGAATCAAGAGAAGGATAGATCAGCTTATTGTAAACAGCAATTAAGATCAAAACATAACTATGAGCATCACTGATAAAGCAATAATGCTTTACCAGTGGAGAAGAAGACGACTCTCAAAACAGCAGAGAGAGAGAGCAACAGTAAACTTAATGTATTGAGAGAAATCAAAGATACATTTCATATAGAGATAGCCTCTATTTATAGGCAGCTGTGGCTAACAGAATCAGTTAGGTCACGCTCCTAACAACCCACTTTATTACAGTCCTACCACTAGAATAGGACAACAAACTCATAACAGAAATAACAAGGAAATGCTGATCTGGACAATCAGTTGAAACAACCTCCTGAAGCTTGAGCTGAGCACTGAAGCAGACACTTGATCTTCCGGTAGAAAGAGCCTGATGTTCCAGAAGATGGTATTAATACTGAGCTGAATGAATGAGTTTAACCTGTGGTGTTCCGGAAGATGGAGCCCGATGTTCCAAAAGATCATGAACAATTTTTCACTGTTTTAAGCAAATCTTTGATTCCTTTAACACATGATCCATTCCGAAATCTTCTTTGGAAATAACATATCATTTTGGGTTTAATAACCACAATTATAATTTCAAAGGAAATGCACTGAAAAGTACGAGTAGAGCAGTATATAGAGATTCACCTGAATAGGATTCTTAGG
>NMUG010013632.1:0-10063 GCA_002855965.1 Monotropa hypopitys
AATTCGAATACCTCAGGGAAGGAGCCAGAAATCGAGTTCTGCATGGCAATAATGATAAAGCCCCACTCGAGGAAGAAGAAGCGGTTGAACCCATGGAGTGGCACGATCAAGGTTAGGACCTCAATTTGGAGAATGACCCTGAAGAAGACCCTAAGGAGGACTTAAGTGAGAATGAAGAAGATGAGGAAGTCATTGATGTAGATCGTGAGGAGTGGGTTTACCCACCCTACGAGTGGCCAAACAACTCAGATGACGAGTAGTACCTTAATGTCTAATTATTATTCGACATGTTTAGAATTCCAACTCATATGCTTATGTTGATCTCCATTGCTATGAATTAAATCAATCTCTTTTTGTGTCTCTAATTGAAAATCTTTTCGGGAGCAGGATGGTTAACACTCGCAACAACAATCAAGGAAACGACGAGATAGTCGAATTGCGCGACATGGTCAGAATGTTGGCTGGGACTGTTCAGACCCAACAAGAAATGCTTAATCAATACCTCAACCATCCAGAACCCATAAACGAGCCACCTAACCCCGCGGAGGAAGCATTAGTAGACCCAATTGAGCAAGCGGTTAATTTCGCAGCGGTAAAGGAATTTCTGAAGTTGAAACCCCCTACCTTCCAGGGAGGAATGGACTTGGTGAAAGCGAATGAATGGATCGCAGCTTTGGAAAAGAACTTCCGATTGCTGAGATGTTCCAATCAACAGAAGGTCGAAATCGGTTCATATATGTTAGAAGATGAAGCAAACCGTTGGTGGAATCTGAAGAATGCCGTAGAACCAGAGATGAGCTGGGAAAGATTTTTCGAAGTTTTTCGAGAAAAATTTATGCTGAGGGCAATGCAGACTGCCAAAAGGATGTAATTCGACCACCTAAAGCAACGGAGAATGATGACGGTAGCTAGCTATGAAACAGAGTTTACGAATCTTGCTGCATATGCTCAGTACCTAGTGGCATCAGAAGAAATGAAGGCAAGATGCTTCGAAGATGGATTGAAGCCGGAGATTCGTAAGGTGGTTCAATCCCTTCAACTATCCACTTATGCTGACGTTCTTGATCGAGCCCTGTTGGTCGAGCAAGACGTAGAGGAGACGAGACGCTATCAGGAATGGAAAAGGCAAAACCAAGGACCCAGAAGAGCTGGCCCGCAAAAGAAGGCGAATTTTGGAGGGAGGAGAGATGACCAAAGACGGATGAGAAATCAAGGTAATAGAATCAGAGCACCCTTAACGTGCTACGGTTGTGGTCAGGAGGGCCATTTCAAGAAAGATTTTCCCAAACCAGCAACGGGAGCCAACATGATACCCGTAAGTGCACCAAGGATCAACCATCAAGACAATTAGGACCAGCATCAGGGAAGAGCCTTTGCTTTAGTTCTCGGAGATCCCCACAATGATGAAGCCGTGGTGGCAGGTAGAATTCTTGTCTGTGGAATTCCCACTTATGCTTTATTTGATTCAGGATCTACTCACTCGTTCATTTCGAAATCCCACTCTCAAAAAATTAGTAGAAATCTTGAACTATTAGGATTTGACTTGCTCATATCTTAACCCATGAGCAAGGGAGTCGTATGCTCATCTGTCCTTAGAAATTGCGACGTTTCGATGAATGAAACTCGTACCTCAATCGACTTTATCCCCCTAGCTATGTCCTATTTCGATGCAATTATTGGAATGAATTGATTGTCCCAATTCAAGGCCAAGATCGATTGCGCAGAGAAGTGTATAGTCTTCATAGAACTCGGAGAGGAAGAAGCCAAGCTTGAAGGAGAAAGAGTCACATCACCCCCATGTTTTGTGTCCATGGCACATGCTCGTCGACTTTTACAGAAAGGATGTCAAGGTTACCTTTGCAGCATTCTACCTACAACGCCAAGTACTTGTTCAATATCTGATATCCCCGTAGTTCGTAATTTCTCTGATATTTTTCCCAAGGACTTGCCAGGAATACCCATCGATTGAGAAATAGAGTTTAGTATCGAGACTATTCCAGGAAGCCAACCAATATCTAAAGCACCCTATCGAATGGCAATCACAGAATTGAAGGAATTGAAGGCACAACTCCAGGAACTGGTAGATAAAGATTTTATCCGACCTAGCTCATCACCGTAGGGAGCACCAGTTTTGCTAGTCAAGAAGAAAGACGGAACAATGTGACTCTGCATCAATTACCGGAAGCTAAACAAAGTCACCATCAAGAACAAGTATCCGTTACCGAGAATTGATGACCTATTCGACCAACTGCAAGGAGCCAAAGTATTCTCAAAGATCGATCTTCATTCAGGATACTATTAGCTCAAGGTTAAGGCAGAGGACGTGGAGAAAACAGCTTTTCATACCAGGTATGGGCATTTCGAGTTCTTAGTTATGCCATTTGGCATCACCAATGTACCTGCAACATTCATGGACCTGATGAACCAAATTTTCACCAATTATCTCGACGACTTCGTAATCGTATTCATCGACGATATTCTCATCTACTCCAAGAACGATGAGCAACATGCGGAGAACCTGTCAATCGTTTTGCAGACCCTGAAGGAGAGGAAGCTTTATGCCAAGTTCAGCAAATGCGAATTCTGGCTCACAAAAATCCAATTTCTCGGGCACATCATCGACGAATGTGGAATCTCAGTGGACCCTCAGAAGATAGGAGCAATCCAAGAATGGCCCAAGCCAACCTTAGTAACCAAAGTTTGTAGTTTTCTTGGACTCGCCGGCTACTATCGAAGATTCATCAAAGATTTTTCAAAGATCGCAACCCCAATGACGGAGCTGACAAAGAAAGGAGAGCCATTTGTTTGGTCAGAAACCAGAGAAGGAAGTTTCCAGGAGCTAAAGAAGCGACTCACGACATCACCTGTTCTCGTACTGCCGCAGAAAGGAAAGGACTTTGAAGTCTACAGCGATGCGTCACTCAGAGGACTCGGATGTATTCTGATGCAGCAAGGTCAAGTTATTACTTACGCTTCCCGTCAGTTAAAGCCTCATGAGAAGAACTATCCAACTCACGACTTAGAACTAGCCGCAGTAGTTTTCACGTTGAAGATCTGGCGCCACTATCTTTATGGAGTCACCTGCAACTTATTCACTGACCATCAAAGTTTGAAGTATCTTTTCACCTAGAAGGAGCTGAATCTCAGACAACGACGATGGCTGGAGCTAATGAAGGACTACGACAATATTCAATACCACCCTGGAAAAGCCAACACTGTCGCAGATGCCTTAAGCAGAAAAGGATAGAAGGAGCTCAATTGTCTACAACATGGACACCTCAACACCATCGTTACAGAACTAACTATTTTGGAAGAGATCAAGTCAAGACAAGGGAACGACCCAAAGCTCATGAAGATTAGTGAAGGAATCACTCCAGAAAGCGAATTCACCCTCATCGATGGAATTCTCCGATTTAGGAACCGACTATGCATCCCCAGTAACGAAGAAATCAAAAAGAAAATCATGGATGATGGACATTACTCGATGTTCAAAATTCACCCCGGTTAGACAAAGATGTATCAAGATCTGAAGAAATCTTATTGGTGGATGGGAATGAAGCGCGATATAGCCAACTACATCAGTTGATGCCTGCAATGTCAACAGATCAAAGCTATTCGTCAGAAGCCCGCCAGATTATTGCAACCGTTACCTATTCCAAAGTGGAAATGGGAGGATATCACTATGGATTATGTCGTAGGATTACCATGTTTGAAGAAAGGAAACAACGCTATATGGGTCATAGTAGATCGTTTAATCAAGTCTACTCACTTCATTGCGATCAAGAACACTTATTCGATGGACTGAATGGCAACCACCTATCTGCAAGAAATCATTCGACTACACGACATACCAGTATCCATCACATCCGATAGAGATCCGCGATTCGTATCCAGATTTTGGAAATCACTTCAGAAGGCAATGGAAATAACACTCAATTTCAACACAGCTTCATCCTCAAACGGACGGCCAATCAGAAAGAACCATTCAAACATTAGAAGACTTATTACGAGCCTGTGCGCTGGAATTTCAAGGAAGCTGTGAAGAACATCTACCACTAGCAGAGTTCGCATACAACAACAGTTACCAAGCAAGCATAGGAATGGCACCATTCGAAGCGCTATACGGAAAGAAATACAGAACGCCATCGTGTTGGTCAGAAGTTGGAAATGCAGAATTGACAGGACCAGAGATCGTACAAGAATCCACAGAAAAGATCAAGACTATCCAGGAGAGACTAAAAGCAGTCCAAGATCGCCAGAAGAGTTATGCCGACACTCATCGCAGGGAATTGGAATTTCAAGAAAGCGATAAGGTATTTCTCAAAGTATCACCGATGAAAGGCGTCGTCAGATTCAGGAAGAGAGGAAAGTTGAATCCTCAATTTGTTGGTCCATTCAAAATTCTTGAAAGGATCGGTCCACTCGCCTATCGTTTAGCGTTATCACTAGAATTAGCTAACGTGCACGACGTTTTCCACATCTCTATACTTCGCAAGTATATGTCAGACCCATCGCACGTCTTGGAGCAACCCACGATCGAGATCGAGAAGAATCTATCCTACGAAGAGAAGCCGGTCAAAATTCTAGATCGACGAGAGAAGAAGCTTCAGAGAAAGATGATTCCACTAGTCAAAGTATGGTGGGAGAACCAGTCAGGGAACGAAGCCACTTGGGAGAAAGAAGACGATATGTGCCAGAAGTACCCAGATTTATTCGAGTAAGGTATAATTATCAATCCTCATCCGTAAGTTATTTCAAAGTTTGGAGGCCAAACTTCCTTTTAGGAGGGAAGGATGTGAGACCCCGTCCCAAATAAATAGAATTTCCACAATTAATTAAATCATTAGAAATGTTTTTTAGATTTTATTTAGCATTTAAATCTTTTGTGTTTTAGTATCGAAGTGTTGGACCTTTAGAAAAACTAAGGGAGATGAGCCAAAGGGGCCCAAATATAGTAAGCCCAGCCGATTCGGTGCAGGCCAGACCAGTCCAGCCCATCCCACCGCTCAACCAACCGTCCCGCTCCGGACCCAAAGGCCAGCTGCGCGGCAACAGCTGTGCCTAGCTGCAGGGTCCAGTCCCATCCGGTCTAACCCGCCACCTGACACGGATGGGACAACACAGTCGCAGGTTCAGACTGTCCTGTAGAGTGCTCTGACCTGACTTTGATGGGACAAGTCCCTGAACCGTTCTGCAGGATTAAGGTTCAATCCAATCAACCATTAAATGTCCCCAACTACCACCCCAACCCCTCCGGACCCCTACATAAGCAACCCCTGAAGTGCATTCATTTCCACCAAACTCCTCCCCACATTCGAAGCTCTAGAGAGAGAAAGAGAACCTTTGTTCCCGACGCCCTGGTGTTTGGCAGACTCAACACTTGGAATATTTTCTGAGTGCAGCAACCCTCCGGACCATCTGTTCCACCAGGATCTCTACCAGCCTTAGCTCGGCCAAACTATTCGGTCGACCAGAAGAATCCCACTATCCGGACCAGAGCTCCCAGAGTGTTCAGCTCGACAGAAGTTTGTCCGAACAACTCCTGTGATCTCAGGTAAGCCCCTTAGTCCTCCGACCATGTTTTATCATGATTCGTACTTCCCCTTGTTCGGCAAGTCCATTTAAGGACCTAGCCATACTGGCCCCTGCTCGGCAGCCTTCCTTTGGCTTAAACCGAAGCAACCCAGGCTTCTGTGCCTTAGCTCAGCAGCTCGGCACTGGACCAACCGGTCCAAGCAGAACTTATTTAACACTCTGGCTGAACTTATTTCATTTCGGCAAAGCATACCGAACCATCTCATGCACACTGCTGACCTTCCCACATCATTTACCGACCTCCCACTTGCCGGAGCACTTCTGCTCGGCAAAAGGGACAATCCGCCTCTGAACTTCTTTAACTATTTGAGCTCGGTTAAGTAGCCAGTAGCTTGGGCATTTAGCCCTAGAATCTCATAAACACCTTATTGTCCTTTTCGACCAGTAGTTATGCCCGAAGCACCATTTCCCGCGCTGCCCTATTCCACCAGTGCCCTTGTTGCTAGTTGCTCGGCAGAGCTAGTTGCTCGGCAGGGCGTCTGTTCGGCAAAACCCCTGCTCAGCAGAGCTCAGCTCGACAAAGCTTTTGCTCGAGAGAGTTTTTGTTTGGCAGAACCTTTAGTCTAGTATACCGCCAGCTCGGCAAGGCCTTGCTCGGCAAAGCCTTAGCTCGGCATAGGGACTTTTCGGTCAAGAAGACTCCAGAACTAGTCGGTTAATTAAAATGTGTTCCTAACCATACCAACCGGCCACTGTCCTCCGGACAGAAGGCCCTCGGTCACTTGTACTACCCGGAGCTCGGCCAGTCGGCCAGAGCAGCTCGACCAGTTTAGCTCGGCAGCAACCTTAAGTGTTCGACAGAAGCTTAGTTTGTGTCCTTTATATTTTATGGCATATTTGAAGTATTGATTTAAAGAGGAACCAACCCAGGAAAAAGGTGAATCTGCACATGCCTTCTTTACTCGTACTTTCCTCACTTGCTCACTCATTTTATAAAGTTATTGTTATGGCTAATAAGCCGGAAAATCTACTATGTTTTCTCTCTTGCAAATTGAAAGAAAATAGCTTGTGATAAACCTTTTTACATGGACAAACATGATGTGGAAAATATTTTATGTGATTCTCGGCACGGATATGACATGTCCATGGAATACGGTCAAAAACGGATAAGAGCCCAAATGCTGGGGGCAGGGTCAAATACCATGCATGAAGGGACATGCTATAAGGTTGGGACCAAACTAGATAGTCATTGGATGATATCATACCACTTTGCAAATTACGGGATAGCTCCCCTTGTTCTGGTACCATGGAAACTATAATTGGTTGACTTGATAATACTGGTTGACAGTCATACAATTCGGGTAGAATACCCAAAGAAATCAATATGCAATTGTTGTAGGATCATGTATGGAAGATGCCAAAAATCTGATATGACCGGAATGGGTTAATGATACTACTCTTGAGGCTATTGAGCCACTCATACTATGTTTATCTGAAATAATTTACTTGCAGGAAATGATCTTGGTTGTCCATGAAACTTATAGTTTGGGCATATAATGAATTACGCGTTTTCTAAAACTCTTTTCAAGATTTAAGGAGCAGGAATAGGAGCTCTTGAAGTCGTTTTTATATCTCAGCTTTTGACTATCTCATGTATCAGCCCATGGGGCTTATTTTGTATCTCACAATCATATTAATGAACTGTTGTGGGTATTATTGCACTCTCTGGGTTATTTTATGCTTTCCGCTATTATTTCAATCTAAAATTGTTCGATGAATCCCTAAACTCATTAAATAGGGTCTTTAAGCAAGCTTGCTCGTTGACCGGTCACGACTCATGTGAGATTGGGTCGTGACAACTATGCTATTAAAATACGGAATTATAGAATGGAAAATACCTTAAAACGTCTTGAATTTGGCTTAATGGGACTAATTTCCCAAATTCTGGGTTTGCTGACCTCTCTCTTCCCCACTAAATTTCTTTCTCTGCTTAGCTCCCTCTCTCTCACTTACAATTCTATTTATTTTAACACAAAAATTAATCTCCAGATGTAAGTATATATTTTAAGAGGTTTGTATAGCCACCTGTTTCATATTGTGATGACACATAATCCCATACAAAATACTTACATGACACCAACATTTAACAATTTAGTTTCCCTTTGCCTACTCCACTTTCACACACACGATCACAGTTTTTTTTTGCTTTGTTTTTTGTTTTTAATGTCTTTACACTTTCCCCCTCCATTTCTCTTTGATTTGATTTTTACCCTTAAACTTTAGTTCATTTAATTTAGTCCTTAACTTTGGGATTAATTCTCTTTTTAATTATTTTTATTTAAGATCAAACTTATTTATTATATCTCTCAATTATTTTATCCTTTCAATAAATTTTGTATTCTCCAAATAAATTTTTATTAACTCTCAATAATGCACAATTAGGATACGGGTCTCACAACTCTCATTCACTTAAAGAAATTTTGTCCCGAAATGTGATACTTGATCATCTTGCTCTATAATGGCAAATACTCGGCCCTGCCTAAACGTAGCTGATGGTTGCCTTGATCCTCTTCCCCTAGAACCGCTGACTGCCCCTCGATCTCTAGTAGGAGCATTACCTACTAATGATGCCTCCACTGCAATCTCAGGACATACCCTATGCCTACAACCTTGTTGACCACACTTAAAACAAATAGGAGATCCTATAGTACAGTCTCTAGCATAATTCTCTATTTCATTGCATGTGAAACATCTTACTTTTGAAAACTCGGATACCTGAAATCCTTCACTCAAATAATTCCGTTGCGATTGCTGGCTAACTCCTCTTCTATGCGCACTAAAACTCCACTCTCTCCTAGACTGGAAACTCTGTCCATCCCATCAGGGAGGTTTATAGCTCGATTCCATCTGTGGTGGTTGGCTGCTGGTCCGCACCCTCTTAAATTGATCCATTCTACCATCGACCTTCTCTATTTCTTTCTCTGCAATCTCAGACTTTGCAATCATCTACCGAAAATTCTGCTCTTGAAATATCACAACTCGAGGCTGAATGCGGGAATTCAATCCCATCTGGAACGTTTTTCACATGGACTCCTCTGTGGACACCATCAGTGGCGCAAATCGAGATAATGCAGTGAAACTCCTTCCTCTTTTCACTCTAATAATATAGAGAAAAGTATATCTCATTAAAGGTCTTTTAAAAATTCCCACAGCCCACTCTCACTCATACCCCTACCACCATCAACTCTCTCTCTGTGGATTTCTACTAATGGTGTGCCTCATGAGACAACATAAATACAACTAATCTCATTTTGTCTTCATAAGACACTTCTATGATATCAAAGATTTGTTTAATCTTCGTTATTCAATTTTATGCATCATCCTTTCCTTTGGTCCCGGTAAATGTGGGTGGATTCATCACCTTGAATCTCTTGAATAACGATGTATTGATATCCACTACAGGTCTCTGTACCGGAGCTGGCAGAATCGGAAGCCTCTCCAAAAATCATGCCTGATTCTACGTCATTCTAATCATCGCCTCCAGAAACTACCGAATAGGATCTACCTACTCCTACACTCCAACTCCTTCTGCTCCTACTGGCATCTCCTGCCTCTCTTGCTCTTCTTGCCTCTCTTGCCTCTGTCCCACAAAGGATGATGATTCCTGCTCTCTAGCTCGCTGCCCTCCACCCTTCATAATCAATCTGCTCAATACGGAAATCAATTTTTATAAAGAAATGCACCAAGGACAAGCTCCATACTCGAACTCTAAACTTAACGACATCATATGTCTACAGTCCAGCTGATTCCACCAGTCTACAAAATCTCTAAACCTCAGCTCTGATACCAAAAACGTATCACGCCCCAACCCTGATAATTGTAGAGCCAATCATTCAAGAAAGGGCATGTGACAAACTCAAACAACTCTAACATACTAATCACAATACAACTGAAATAAGAATTGCTAACTAGAATAAAAGAATATCTTATAACTCTGATGATAAAATACATACAGACTCGAACTCGACTCTGGGCAACATACTCTAGCCCAACTCTCTCATAAATATAAATAAAAGAAATACAAACTCAACTCTGAAATAAAAAAATACTCTCTCACTGATACATGAAAAGAGAATAATGAAACTCTCAACTACTACTGATATAATCAACTGAACAACTGACAAACTTCTCATACTCTACTACTGCAATTGCTAGACTAGACTAGTGGACACTAATAACGATCACCTAAAAAAAGGCACGTAAAAATGTACGTCAATAATGACAGCTGGTGAATACTATAGAAAAGTATAAACAAGAGAAGCAAAATAGCCATGAATTATTATTTCTAAAAAAACACTCTATTACAAAACCCAATTTCATACACAGAAAAATATCCACTTCTTAAATTACTTTTTCATTTCCTCTTCCAAAACAATTTCTCTTTTACTCACACAAAAGTCCATTTCCAACAATCTCTAAAAATTCTCTTTTCTTATATTCCTCTTTTCTCAAAAATTTATTTAATATG
>NMUG010013633.1:0-10062 GCA_002855965.1 Monotropa hypopitys
TTCCGGAATTAAAATCACTACTCTATTCGATTAATGGATTTTAGTGTAGACTCCTTGGATTGTATTGGCGATTGAAATCAGGTTTCGGACTCCTCCTTAGTTCTTTCATGTTGTTCGTGGTTGATTCGAGGTGTCTCAGGGAAGTCCCGTGGACCCTTGGCATTAAAATTTAGCATCAGGAGGAGTTTGCATCGGTGCAAAGTGGTCTTGCACTGGTGCAGGAGTTTTTGAAAGTTTGCATCGGTGCAGGGAATGGCTGCACCGGTGCACAAACCTTCTGCTCACTTCAGGATAGGTTTCCATCGGTGCAAAGGGGAGTTGCACTGGTGCACAAACTAACTGTTCAAAATTCTAAAGAGTTTGCACCGGTGCAGAGTTGCTTTGCACCGGTGCACAAAGGGTTCCGAAGGATTTTTAGAGGTTTTTTGGTAATTTCCCGGGGGCCTATATATGTTTTATGTGCGTGTTAGGGGCATTTTGGAGCTCAAAATCTCAGTCCCAACTCCTCTCTCTCTCTAAGTAAGTTCTCTCCCTTCTCTCTATATTTCATTTCTCTCCTCCCTCTCCCTCTTGATTTCATGAAAATCTATGGGGTTTTATAGGTTTCACCCTTCACAAACGTCGATTAGGAGGAGACGATCTACACATTGACGGTCTCGGTTTGTGTGGGTATGAAGGATCTCTCACCTAGGGATTTCGAGGCTCGATAACTTCCAGTGTGTGAATCTCTAACTATTGCTAAGTGTGTGTGTGAGAGAGTGTACTTAGATTTCAATTTCATAGTTATTGTGTATAATCTCACTTTCGTGACCTAGGGTCGATCTAGGTGAGTTGTTGACGATGTCAGAGATGACTTGGGTGCTAGGGGAATGCCTTGTGATAAGGATTGATGGTCCTTAGAAAGTATGCCCACTACATGTTCGATGAAAGTCCCGTATGAACTCTAGATCATAATTTGGGTGAGGTACTTGTGTCTATGTCGCTAGGGGAAGTTTAGGAGATTCATGGAATTGAGTGGTGATCTTGTGACCACTAGGTGTGCGACGAAATTCCCGTGAGGAAGAGGACATGTATTTTGGCGACTTGTAGGGTGATTGGTGGCCATTGGAGCTTAGGGACGTCAAGTGTTCAATGATATGCCTTTAGGAACCTTGAATCATGTTTTGGGTTTATTGCGACGTTGAAATTGTCGTAGGATAAGTAGGTGGAACACTTGGGTGTGTTGAGCCATTGAAATTGTAATAAGTCCCCTTGAACTGGTGGTACGCCGAGTGTTCGGTAAGATTACTAAACGGGTGTTGAAATGGGATTTGAGTGTCTAAAGCCCTCCCTTTATGTTTTGGTAAAGTTGGGCCTCCCTTAGCCCCGATGTGATAGAATGTTGGTTTTGAAACATTTGCTTGAGGTTGACTTGTCTTGATGGTCATCTCCCTTGGATTTGCCGAGGTTGAGTTAGAAATTAAAGAAATTAAGTAAGTGGTTCAATACACCCAAATGAATGTCAAATACGGAGGATGTGCCCCACGAGGGCTACTCGTACCAAATCTCGAATCTATCACTTAAAGAAAAACGTAATCGAACACATTGATGTGGAACATATGGTCTAGATGGAATAATGTGGTGATGGCCATGTATGATCTTGGCTTACTAGCCTATGGCTAGGAAATGATACTATATGATGACCATAGCAACTATGGTATACTAGCCCTCGGCTAGGAATGATGCTACGTAATAACCATGATCACATGGTATACTAGCCTCGGCTAGGAGATTACAACACATAATGACCATGATAAATGGTATACTAGCTTCGGCTAGTAGTATTGATGACCATGATAAATGGTATACTAGCTTCGGCTAGGGATATTGATGACCATGATAAATGGTATACTGGCTTCGGCTAGGAGTATTGATGACCATGATATATGGTATACTAGCTTCGGCTAGGAATGTTGATGACCATAGCAACTATGGTATACTAGCCTTCGGCTAGGAATTGTAGCAATGTTACTTGACACGTGAACGATTGCGGAATATACTTGTAAGGGAATTCCGGGCTACATCTAAAATCTGGAATGAATCAAATGATAACTCACACACGTGATACCTTAAAATAGAAGTGGAATAACATATGCATACTTATGTGGACACTTGGTCTAGTTGTCCCTTGGATAGTAATTGTTCATGTTGACTAGTTGGAGTCACATTGTAGAGAACGGATATGGACTTACAAAGGTGAGTGAGTACTGTGATAAGAATGGTGGGATACCCGGAACGTACTTGATTAGGGGTTCCATGGTTTATCCATGTCATGAAAGCAATGAATGGAAAGATGAAAAAGGAAAGAAGTGAATATCTCAAATATCCAAAGTTGTATGTAAATCCAACACTTAACAATAACGATAGTTGGCATGGCTTGCGGCGTGAGTTATGGTTAGATATCTTAGCTTTGCTTTGGAATAGGATCCTTAGTTGATCCTTGGAGTTGTTTGACCTTAGTGACAAGGTTATTGACCTAAGTAACAATAACTCACTGAGCCGTGGTTTGCTCAGAATGGCAAGTAGTTGTATCCCCTCTTTATTATTTAAACTGCTTTAAAAAAATGGTTTGAAAATCCGGGATGTGACATAAGGTGTCAGAAAATTGAGAGTATGCAAGTGTGTATTGAATTAGGAGGTGTCGTTAGTGGCCGTGGGAGTAGTAGAAACGTAGGTAACATAATTCAATTGAATTGGTTCCAATTAAGAGTGTTATGAGTTTTTGTGTGTAAGAGTTAAGAGTGTGATTAGAGATTTGATCAAGAGTGTGAGAGAGTTGTTCGGGAGAGGGCTGTGTACGAGAATGAGAGAGAGGAATCGAGTTGCAAAAGAGTTGAATTGCAGAAGATTGAAAGTGATGATGAACATTAACCTGGGAGAAGTGAAGAACCAAGTTCGCGTCAAATCTTCGGAAATTTATTCTATCAAATTGAGGTATATCTCATGATTCTAAAAATACAGAGTTGTTCCAAATTAGATGTAGATTATATGTTCCAAATTTGAGGTTAATCGGATAAGATTTGATAGGATAATCGAAGAAAAATCAGAAAACCCATTTCTACAATTTTCCCCGACCAGCTGCAGGACCGATCTAGACACCGGTCGATGCACCGATGTGACCGGTGTATCTGTCGGTGCATCTGCCGGTGGTCTGCAAATTTTGGCAGTAAGCCCTTTTGCTGAAAATTTTGGCTCGGGTATTGTTCTATAACCTTGGGTGTTATTTTTGGTACAATTCCATTAGATAATTAGAGGTTTAGAATGATGTTTAAATGAATTAAGAAGTTGGTAAAAGGATTTAAAGAAATATTAGAATGTTGATTAAGCTTGTATTTATTCAAGTATCAGTTCTTATATAGTTCTGTTGGATATTTTCTAGGTGATTGAGGATCGGTGATTATCTTGGAGTTCGGCAATAAAGTGAGTACTTTTGATTTGTGTAAATATTGAGTAAAGTATAAAATATACTATTATAAGTGTTGGGGAGCCGAAGATTCGGGAGGCCGGAGCCACGACCTCCGGCAGGAGGACCACAACTCAGGCCAGCCAACATGCGGCTGAACAGATCTCAGCCGGCGACAGGGCCTCTCTAGGGCTCTCCCCGAACCGGAGACTCATAGCCCAGAGGAAGAGTCAGCCGAAGAGCTCAGCAGTCAAGGTCGTGCGACCGAGCAGAGCAGGGCCGACGAGGAGGCTCTCCCAGGATCACCTTTGTGCAGAGGTTCCTCAGTTTAGGACGGCCCGACCGACAGCAAGCAGCGCCGAAGAGTGTTACTTCGGCCAGACAGGACAAAATGCCTCATTCACAGCGAATATTCCCTCGTGGACAGCATCCCGGGTTTTGTGCACATGGCAGACACACGCCTGACACAGAATCAGCTTTTCCGTGATTCCCGCCGCATGTTAGACCACCTTTATCAGCTTTTCTGCCGTCCAAGGCTGTCAGGTGGCGCTGCCTGACGCTGTCGGGACCGGTCGGTCGGCCGCATGCACGTACACTCAGAGGGGACAGGCACACTGCCCCATGCCACAGGCAGTCGATCGACCCGCGCCGAAGCGCGTGGCCAACACTCTCCGATGCTCTATATAAGGGACTTGGCATTCAATGCATGGTACACACTCCCTCTCTAGCCCAAGCTCTGCTCATTTACTTTCTCTCTCTACAATACCTTTGCTGACTTTGCCATCGGAGGGTCCACCGGCGACGCCGCCGGTAGCCTAACGTTTGCTTCCCTGTGCAGCTAGGTTCAGTCCCTCAGCACCACCGCTCACCGCCGGAATCCATCACCAGAAAAGGCTTACCCCCCAACAATTGGCGACTCTGCTGGGGAACACCTTTTCTCTAACTCTCAGATTCCCACCGTGAGCTCTCAAACACCTTTCTCAGCTGAAAATGGCATCCAAGGATAGGAACTCCAGGGACAACCAGTCCGGTGGACGAAGGAACAAAGGGAAGGAGCTGGCCAGGCGAGGGGACTCTACTCTTCGCACTCCTGAGCGTGTCCGTGCCAGCGACGCCAGCTACCACAACAGTGAATGCCCAGATCCTCCGGCCAAATAGACTTCGCGACAGTACATTCGCCAGTTGGAGGGCGATCTGGGCCAAAGGGATGAGCAGATCAACGCCCTTATTAGAGAGATGACCCTGCTCAGGGAGGCTACCGAGAGAAAGCGGGCAGCTCCAGAAAGGAGCCGCGCCGAGGAAGAGAGAAATTACCAGGAGCCCTCTCAGAGCAGGAGCAGGTCCCAGCAGACCAGGCCCTCGGCCTTAAATAGGCTGGGGGGCAGGGTGGAAGAAGTCCCCGCCCGGCGGGGGAACAACGAGGAGCGTCACGTCAGGCGCCGACTCTCACCTACCCGGCACAGGGAGGAACGTTCAGGATAAAACCAACGGCCTTTGCCGCCAGTCTTTGACCGTCTCGGTCCCAATGCAACTCAAAGACCCCGCCTAGCACGGGAGCAGTCACCGCCCAGGCGTTAGAGGCACAACGGCCAAGGAGAAAGCTTGGCACCTCGCTCAGAGTAGGAGGTGTCCTAAAGCAGAAGAAGCGCAATCTTACCGGCTCGGACCTATGAGCCGTGCCGGCGCAATGAAGTCCCCTGCACTCCATTTACTCTGGAAATCAAAACGGCAAGGCCTCCAACAGGCTTTTCAGCCCCCAAGTTCAACAAGTACGATCCCAAAATGGATTCGTACACCCACATTGTGCATTTCAGGCAGATGATGTCCCTCTACTCTGGGGAGGATGCATTGATGTGCAAGCTCTTTCCATCCAGCCTCGGCGAGGTTGGGTTACTCTGGTTTGACCGATTGCCGGCAGGATCCATCTCTTCTTGGAGAGATCTCTCTACGGCCTTCCTGGCTCGGTTCATCACCATCACCAAGGTCAAGAAAGAGGTTGATTCCCTTCTCGGTCTTAGACGAGCAAGGTCAAAATCTCTGCGCCAAGACGCAGCCCGGTATTGGGACCTCTACAACGAAATCGAGGACTGCGATCAGAAGATTGCAGTCACGTCATTCAAGCTCGGTCTGGACCACTCCAACCGAGAGTTCGAGGATTTGATGCTGTTCCCTCCGGCCACCATGAATGAGCTCATGGCGAGAATCGAGCTCCACGCCAAACTGGAGGAGGCCAAGGAAGAGCGAAGTAGAGCCGACCAGCGCTCCGGCCAAGGATCCACCAACCACAACAACTCGGCCAGAAGGAAAGAGACCAATACTGTCCAGCCGGGGGAGCCCCGGACGTACAAGCCTTACGAATACGTGGCTCACACAACCGTCTTCAAACATCCAATCTTCATGCTTCTTCGCAAAATCGAAAAGGAGCCATTCTTTAGATGGCCGGAGAAGAGGTTGGGAGCCCAGAGAGGTGGCAACGACAAGTTCAGATGCTCCTATCATAGGGAGAAGGGCCACCTCACCACTAATTGCCGAGCCTACAAGGACTTCTTGGAAGAGCTGGTCACGGCGGGCCACCTCGGCGAGCTCATTGATACCGAGAAGATGGCCACGGCCGTGCCGAGGGAAGATCCCAAGCCAGCCCTTCGCATTATCAACGTGATCCATGGGACAGTGGATTACCGACGAAAGGAACAACTTCGGTCTGAGCTTTAGCAGATTGAAGCTAAGGAAATTCTTGTCGTCCAACCCATGTCGAAGAAGCCGAAGCCGGATTCGAGGTATTCCATCACTTTCTCTTCCCGAGACTTTGAAAGAGTCCAACACCCCCACGATGACGCGCTAGTCGTCACACTTCAAATTGCCGACTGCCAGGTTAGTCGAGTCCTCGTTGACCTCGGAAGCTCGGCAGATGTCATGTATTATTCTTTGTTCAAGAAAATGGGGTACAAATCAGGGGACCTACTACCGACCGAGGTGCCACTGGTAGGGTTTAATGCGGCATCTGTCTGGCCTCTCGGCAAAATTACCTTACCAGTGACCATCGGCACGGTCACTACCGAGGTGGAGTTTGTGGTAGTCGACGTCCCGTCGCCCTACAACGCTATTTTTGGCTGGACCTGGGTCCATAGCATCAAGGGAGTCGCCTCCACATACCACCAGGTCATAAAATTCATTGGCTCAAGAGGCGTGGAGGAGCTTAGGGCAGACCAAGCCTCGGCCAAGCAGTGCTATATCGCTGCCGTCAAGGGCAAAATCAGTGGAGGTTCCCGATCAACCAGTGCTGGAGGACGTCAGTTCAAGTGCCTCGGCTAAATCCATAGAGGATCTTGAGATCGTCCCTCTGAGCATCGACGATCCGGAACGCTTCTTTCTTATCGGCTCAGAGATGTCAGAGGAAGACAAGGCAGCCACAATCAACTCCCTCAAAAGAAATGTAGAAATCTTTGCCTGGACACCGTATGAAATGCCGGGTGTAGACCCAGAGTTCATAAGCCATCACCTCAACATTCGACCGGAGTGCCGGTCGGTCGTTCAGAAAGCCAGGCGATCGGCAACCGCTCATGCCGACGCAGTCACTGAGGAAGTGGACCGTCTGACCGAAGCGCAGGCGATCCGAGAAGTGCACTATCCCACCTGGTTAGACAACACGGTAGTGGTCAAGAAAAAGACCGACAAGTGGAGGGTTTGTGTTGATTACACTAACCTCAATGAAGCTTGCCCTAAGGACAGCTTTCCTGTGCCGAGGATCGATCAGCTGGTCGACGCAACAATCGGGCACCCCAGGAGGAGCTTCATGGATGCTTACCGAGGGTACCACCAAATAGCCATGTTCGGTCCGGATCAGGAGAAGACATCATTTATCACTCCAAGGGGACTGTTCTGCTACCGGGTAATGCCCTTCGGCCTGAAGAATGCCGGAGCAACGTATCAGAGGATGGTCACGAAGATGTTCAGTTCTCAGCTCGGCGACACAATGGAGGCCTACATAGATGATATGGTGGTCAAGAGTACGGCCGAAGAAAGTCACCTGGACGATCTACAGAGGGTATTTGACATACTGAAGAAGCACAAGCTCCGGCTCAACGCTTCAAAGTGCGCCTTTGGAGTCGACTCGGGGAAGTTTCTGGGATACCTTGTCACACGCAGAGGCATAGAGGCCGACCCTCCACAGGTTTCGGCCATTCAGAAGATTGAAGAACCGAGGACTCTCAAAGAAGTGCAGAAGCTTGCGGGTATGGCCACAGCCCTCAACCGGTTTATTAGCAGATCCTCGAACAAGTGCCAGCCATTCTACGAGGTATTAAAGAAGAATAGCCGACGACATTTTCTATGGACTGATCAGTGCAGGGAGGCCCTCAGCCATCTCAAAAAATACCTCTCTTCAGTTCCCCTGCTTCCCAAACCAACGCAGGGGGAAGAGTTGTACCTATACCTGGCCGTCACTCCACATGCCATTAGCTCAACACTGGTTCGGCAAGAAGGGCTCGAGCAGCAGCCGGTGTACTTTTCAAGTAAATCTCTCATCAGCGCCGAAACCAGGTATCTTCTTCTGGAAAAACTTGCATATGCACTGGTTATTGCTTCCAGGAAATTGGCACCGTACTTCCAAGCGCATACTATTGTGGTCCTGATCGAGTTCCCTCTTCGGGCGTTGCTCAAATGCGCCGGCCTATCCGGCCGACTCACCAAGTGGGCCGTGGAGCTGGCAAACTTTGACATCAAGTTTCAGCCAAAAAAGCTATCAAAGGCCAAATCCTGGATGATTTCCTCGCTGAATTCTCTCCTCGGCCTGAGGATCCTCGTCTTGAAGACGCTGTGACCGAACAAGTCTTGCCAGAGTCGCTGCAAAGTCAGGACTCGTGGAGGATGTTTGTGGACGGTGCATCGAATTGCCGAGGAAACGGGACCGGAATTGTCCTCATCTTGCCGAGGAGCTGGGAATTCACAGTCTGAACATCTACAGCGACTCCCAGCTCGTGGTAAATCAGGTCAACGGCGACTACGAGTGCCGAGATGAGTGGATGGGAAGGTACATGCAGAAGGTCAAAGAAAGAATGGGGCTGTTCAAACAAATCCAAAACAAATCCAAATTCAGCAGGTAGGCAGGGAACAAAATGCCCATGCCGACGCCCTTGCCGGAATAGCCTCAGCAGCTGAAGTCAGAGAGCAGAGGACGATCAGCGTCCAAAGCCTGGGTCAGCCGAGCATCGAAGTGCCGAAGCAGAAAACCGTCTTCTTCATCAGCCAGGGTCCCAGTTGGATGGATCCAATTATTGTATTTCTGAAAGACGGCTCACTTCCATAAGATAAAAGGGAGGCCCACCGAATCGTCCACAAGTCGGCTCGTTTCTGGCTTGCCCCCCACGACAAGCTGTACATGCGGTCATTCTCCGGTCCGTACCTCCTTTGTGTGCATCCGACATTGGTGGAAGGAGTTCTACAGGAGCTCCATGCCGGCAGCTGCGGGGCTCATACCGGGGGAAGATCTATAGCGCACCGGGCCATCTCGCAGGGATACTGGTGGCCGAAGATGATGGAAGACGGAGAATAGATTGTGAGGAAGTGCGACTCCTACCAGAGGTTTTCCCCGATTATCAGACAACCTGCCGAGGAACTCACACCTTTGAATAGTCCATGGCCCTTCGCTCAATGGGGCTTGGACATCGTCGGCAAGCTTCCTACGGCACCCGGAGGGTTCAAATTCCTAATCACAGCAATGGATTACTTCTCCAAATGGGTTGAGGCCAAACCATTGGTCACCATAGAAGATAAAGACGTGAAGAGATTCGCTTGGAAGAACATTGTCTCCCGCTTCGGCATCCCCTACGCCTTCATCTCTGACAACGGCACTCAATTTGTAGGGGACCTCTTCACCAGCTTTTGTGCCGAGCATAGGATTAGGTTCTACAACTCAACCCCACACTACCCACAAGGCAACGGTCAGGCCAAAGCATCCAACAAGACCATCGGCAGCGGTATTAAAAAGAGACTCCAAGCAGCTAAAGGCAGATGGGCCGAAGAACTCCCCAGCGTTCTTTGGGCCTACCGAACAACTCCACGGCGCTCCACAGGGCAGAATCCGTTCTCTCTAGCCTTCGGTATGGAAGCAATCATTCCATTGGAGGCAGAACTCCCAACCATCAGAACCGAAGGATTCGATGAAGCCATAAACAGCGCAGCAATTCAGAAAGACCTGGACCTGACCGACGAAAAAAGAGACTCGGCTAGGATCAGACTAGCCGCCTACCAGCAAGGGGTAGCCAGGAATTTTGCCAGGACGGTCCGGCCCAGGGCATTCAAGATCGACGACCTCATCCTTAGAAAGGTGGTGGGCAAAAAAAAGAAGAGTTCCGACGAAAAGCTCGGTCCTAATTGGGAGGGACCGTACAGAGTCATCGGGCATACAGGGACCGGGGCTTACCGACTTGAGGATCTGGATGGTACTCCAATCCCCAGACCGTGGAACGCTACGAACCTGCGACTGTACTATCACTAAATATAAACCTGGCCTAGGGCCCTCAATGAATAAAAGTGAATTTCAAAAATTGTCTTCCGCATCGGTACTACATTACCAAAGCATCTCAGTTGCCGTTCATCTACAAAACGTGCATGTAGCTCTT
>NMUG010013634.1:0-10062 GCA_002855965.1 Monotropa hypopitys
TATATATATACATCGTGTTGGCATAGCCTAATTTTAGCGGTTCAGAAACTTATCAATATAATTTCCCATTAATCTTAATTACGTTTCGGAGTTTGTCTTTAATTCCTTCAATCTATATTCAAAGAAGTTCTTTTGTTAATCCCTTTTGAATTAATATTCAATTTCCAATTGATTTTATAGATTCTCGAGCCTCCCCGAGATAATTGTTTGAGTTACGAGGAGTTTGATATGCTCAGAATGGGAATTGGATGCGTTGGTGGACGTTCGGGTGATTAACACGAGTGTTTGGCAATCACATTTCATTTGCTATATTCTTCTCCATCTTTCCCCCTCCATTTCGATATGATGAAGCCCCAACCCCACCTGTATTTTGATATGCTGGGTTGGAGGTGGCTGGGCAATATCACATTTTGACATGCATAGGATGTTGCATATCGAAATGATGCTTCATTGGTTGTCCCCAGTGGACTTGTATATCGAAATATACAAGAGGTGTATTTCGATATGTTGACTCTCTATCCCCCTTCTCTTCTATTATAATTTGATATACATAGGTGTATATCGAAACACATCCTCTTGTATTGTATATCGAATTAGAGCATTTCGATATGCACATGTTTGAATATCGATATAGGGATCATCTGGCGAACCTTCACTCTTTGAGTATTTCGATATACACTTTGGGTGTAAATTGAAATACAGATCCTATGGTCATTTTCCCCTTGTTGCATTTTGATATACCATTCGGGTATATCGAAATGAGGACCTTCTGGTCACGCGAGCATAAGGTGCATTTCGTTATGCACCTAATGTGCATATCGATATGCATTATCTTTTGGCCTTCTCCTGTGTTGATTGCATATCGATATACATGATTTGTATATCGATATGCAGCCTATTAAGGGCAATTTCGGGAAATCATTATAGGGTTATATATATACCCATCTTATACACAACCCTATATATTCCTTACACAAATCACAACACCAACATCCACACTTTTCTCTCTCTCTCTCTCTCTCTCTCCTGCCACCCCTATCTCTCATATCCCTCTATCTCTCTTATCTCTCTCCCATTTCTCTCCTCATTTGGGGCCTTTGGAGCAAAATACCTTCACAAAGATTGTTCTCCCAGCCTCCCTCTATGCATTGGTGGGCACAACTTCGTGGGTTACTCAAAGAACTCTCACCTAGAGTTGTGTATCTTGTCTCAGGAGGTAGAATGGTCTAACCCTATGCTATTATATATGTTCTAGTCTTCCTCTCCTCTCTTTTTATATACAAACAACATATAGATACATGTCTAGAACATCCTAGGGTTCCTAAATACGTATGTGTTGAGTCTAGGACTCTATTGGCGTTGTGTATTGTCATGCCCCAGATTTTCAAACCATTTTTTTGAAAGCATTTCAAATAATGATCAAGGGATACAACTACTTGCCATTCAGATACACATTCAGTTGAATTCTCATTACATGATACATGATACAATCAGTAACTACAAGCGGAAGTAAGGTACAAATGCCGTACACGACTACAACTGAAACTGAAGTGCAAGTACAAAGGCTCAGCTAAAGCTGAAGTACAAAACAAAGGAAAGCATAGCTGAAGCACTGTATCTACATTACCCTCTATAGAAAAAGCTACTGAAACTGAGGTGGCCAAATCCAAAAAAATTTAGTAGCTGACTCCAACTCCAAGTCACCAAGCCCGTCTAGTCCTACAACACAGACTAGAAAAAGGGAAAAGAAATAGGATCTGAGCAAACAATAGCTCAGTGAGAAAACCCCTAACTACTACCTAGCATACACATGTGGTGCGTGCCTACGTGTTCACAACAAAGTACGAAAACAGTAACGAAACCAAGTGTACGTAGTGTAAACCTAACTCAAGGCAACAGTCACATAGGCGTATCGCCAACAAAGTGTGTCTAACCAAAACCAGAACCTCAAGTGAGTGCAAAGGGTACAACGTCCCACGTCCAACCGAAGCAACATCTAATCTTAACTCAACCCACCTTACTACTAAGTCCAAGATATCCAAGCCGAACTCACATCGCAAACCATGCCAACTGTAGTTATCGTTAAGTGTTGGATTCACATACCATATTGGATATTTGAGATATTTCATTCTTTTTTTATTACACGTTACTGCTCGTACCATTCACGTTCAATAGATAACTTCAATGGGCAACTAGACAAGAGCCCACAAAAATAGGTAAGATAAGCCTTTCAAGGGGCAATTAGGCAAGAGTCCACAAAATAAGTAAGACAAGCATTTCAAGGGAAAACTAGGCAAGAGTCCACAAAATGGGTAAGATAAGTGACTCAAGGGACAACTAATCAGGAGTCCTCTAATAAATGATATAAGTGTTCATTCGATGTTATCTAATACTTAGTTAGATTCCTTGTTTCATGATGTATCAAGTAAGGGAATCCCTAGTCAAGGCATTCTAAGGTAAAGTGTCATCTGGATCCCTAGACAAGGCATCCACAAAGAATCAAGTTCCTAATTCCCTAGACAAGACATTTCATGTAATAACGACTTCCAGAACCCCTAGACAAGGCGTTCGATATAAACATAGCGTCAAGAGGATCCCTGAACAAGGCATCCTTAATTTGTTTAATCTTAGTGACATAGATAAGGCAAGGCTCGATTAGCAGCTCGTCAACCCACTAACCAACCCTATCTGGCTTTCCCAAGTAACGTTGGGATGGCTCACGATTCCCCCATTGTGTACAATGTTGTGGATGGAGCGACCATCCCAGGACCCCTAAACAAGGCGCCCCGTATCAAGTATCAAAATCCCATATCATAGTCACTGTGTCTGGGAGGTCCATGAACAAGGCACAGTCCTGTATAGTACGTCGATGAAATAAGTGTGTCGTCAATGTAATTCGATCGCATTCTCTTCTTTTTACGAGTTTCTCAAGTGATAGATTTGAGGTCTAGTATAGTAGTACTCGTGGGACACATCCTCCATATTCAATGTTCATTTGGTTACATGGAACTACTTACTTAGTTCTTCAATCATAGACTCTACCTTGGTCAATCCAAGAGAGACATCTACCAAAACCGTTCAACCTCAACCGAGGGTTTCAAGATCGACATTCAACCACAACGGGGCTAAGGAATGCTCAAGTCTATCAACATATGAAGGGAGGGGACTTAGGCACCCAATTCCCCTATCAGTACCCAATTGGCAACATCACTAAACATATGGTGTCCCAAGTTCCAAGGGACCTCTTGTGATTTCCCAAACTCAACATACCCAATTGTTCCCCACACATTTCCTATGACAATTCAATTATTACGGTAACCCCAAAACACGGTCCAATGTTCACATGGACATTATATCGAATACTTGGCGACCCTAAACTCCAATGGTCCCCAATCCTCCCACGAGTCACTATAAACACAAACCATTCATCTTACGGGAATTTCATCGAACGCATGACGTGCCTAATCATCTAAGGCACTATACCATACAACATGTGGGTCCAAGGTCACCACTTAATTCAACCATAACATAACCCTAGGTTATGACATATAATCCATACTTACTATGGTTATCCAATCAATCCTATGTACACACACACACACGCATACTTAATAGAAGTTAAGGATTTTACCCACCGGAGCATCGCCGGAAAAGTCACCGGAAAACGTCCTCCGCACCACCGCTATCCAAACCCATCACCGCGAAGCCCTCGCCGTGCTCTTCAACATTGATGAAGACCAAAACTCCATTGCTTGAAGCTGGAGGAGACCCCAAACCCTAAACTTGGCGGATGGCTTCAATCCATGGCTTGCCGGAAAGCTCTCGTCGAGGAGAACAACGTTTCTCCTTGGAAAATCTTGATCCAAGCCTTGGAAGGTCACTAATTTGTAGAGAGAAGGTAGAACTCCATTAGTGGAGGTAGAGAGAGAGAAGGGAAGGCTAGGGTTAGAAATGTGAGGGAGAAGATGAGAAATTCGGACTCTCCAAGCCCTATATACTTCCACACACGAAATACCAAGAATACCCTTCATTTAACACAACATTTTTCGAACTGGCAGGAGGGGACCGGTTTGCAGCGGCTCGGGGGACCGATCTCCTCAACATTGTTGAGCCTACTGACCAATCCCGACCGGTTCGCAGCGGTTCGGGGGACCGGTCTCCTTGAGATTTTGAAAAAATTATAAATGTGACATTCGAGAGTATTTTGGTCATAACTTCTTCGTCCGGACTCCAATTGAGACGATTTAAGTTGCGTTGGATTTCTAATGAGATTCTCTATAACATTGGTGAAGAATGTTTTCACATTCAGAAAACACTTCGAGGTCACAATGGGCCTAGGAGACCCTCGGCATAGTGCCGGAATGATCTAAAATCATACTAATTCCATACCGGGGATCCTCACCACCCCAAACCACTAGATTAACATCTATTGGACCCCAAACTCCATCAATAATCAATTGACTATTTTAAAAGAACGCATTTTCATTTAAAATTTACATTTGAAATTCGAGGTCGTTACATCTCATACCCCTTAAAGAAATTTCGTCCTCGAAATTAAACAAGACAAGAGAAGGGATGCAAACCATGCCACCGACTAACGAGACCAACGTATTAATTCTCCAACGATCGCACCGAAATCAAAACCTACTTTCACGACCAACCACTCATGAGTTGGATCCCAACAAGAATAGTAGTGAGATTAACTAAAACACATGAATCCGATACGGACGTTCGAACGCTCAATCCAACATAAATATCACTTTACTTCAACATCCGGCGATTCATCCACGAGAATTATTAAGGAGAGTGATGTAAAGATTTCCATCGAGGAACACCAACTTGAGAAAACTAACATGCTACACTAAAGAATAAAAAGGACAACTCCCGATAAGGTGTGGACACGCCGACAAAAAATGATCTTGTCAAAGATACAAGCGACGGAGGATCCCATAAGGGATTAGTCTCACCAAGAACAAGAGACCAATAATTTTCTTGCTACGGCCTTTACCACGGGGAACGAATTGGTTCTACAAACTCGCACACGAGTAATTCCAGCGTCGTCATCCTCCACAAGCCAACAATCGCACTATGGGTACCCCGATACATGAGGATACACTAAAAACATGTCGATACACCAAGTATACACGCCAGGGACACGCGGATATGTCGAGGACACGCCGACACGCCTTAAGACCGTTTACACGAATGCTTAGCGAATTATAACTAGCGAGGATACGTCATCGCACCAACACCCACGAACCAACCGAAATAAATGTAATATATGTATATGCTCCAAACTCTCGAGCCAAAGAACACACCACACCAAACACACACATCCTAGGGTGGTAACCGTATGACCTTGGTAATTTGCTTTGAGACGCCCCGGCCAGTAGCTCTTCTCAAACCAATTCACCACTTCAAACGTGTATCACATAACCAAAAAAATACCCACACACCCACGCACGCCAAAATGTGCAAGTGTCAAGCCCAACAACATGACATGGTACTAAACTCACACCAAGTCTAGACCACAATATGCATTCGTACCCAACTTTCCCATGGCTAAATGGATACGCACTTCTTTGGTCCACGAACTTCTTTCCAACGATCAACTCAATGTTCAACACAAAGCACAACGAATGCAAACACCCGTTTCTAATTCCACTAGAATCTCGCACCCCAAAATTGGGACTACAAAAAAATGAACCAGGGAAGCAACAACACTAAAGTGACAAACACCAAAAATGCAATCCTCCGAACAAGAGGAATTTCCATCGGAACCAAAATGAGACGAGATCAACAAACGTCACCCACTAGAAGATCAGAACAAAACAACATACTATATGGGTGATTCGTAACTTGAGACATAACTCGAACGATATACCACCAAGAACTTCTTGGGGTTCCAATACACACCTCATACGCTAAGAAGTCAATGGGACGCTATCCAAGAGTTAGCAAATTTCACAACTAGTGGCAAGACAAGCACATAAAAAACAATGGGCACAAGGAGGAACATCGATCCAATGCCCAAGAACACTAACAAGAGGAAAGTTAGCCCATGACTCTGTTAACACACGAACAAAGGTGAAAATAAGATTTGCAAGCCGAATTCATCGTTCTACGCTTAGAACCCTACAAGCCAAGTGGCTCGGGTACAAGATTCAAAATCAGGAATTAAGTTGGGAAACCAACATACTATCCAAGACCACTGCTCGAACCGTTATTCGCAATGTTACACGGAAAGGAGTGGAGAAAGAATTTCTTCTTCAAAGGTGATTTCAAGATCATAGGAATATTTCTTCATGCCATCGCGATTGTACCCCTACCACACTTCTGCTGCGCTACTCTGATATCAATACTAACGATGGTGAACGTATGGCGGGTCTCACGAATCCTAATGAACCAAGGGTTGGCCTCAATCAAACCATTTAACAAGAAACTATAAAGACGATTACAGCAAGAACACACACGTTCCTCGATTGACTAGGTCGTCGCGCATAAATACATCTAAGGCCAACGCACGACCACTGAATATAGGACTCCAAACGGTCAAATTAACCACTTTCACCACAATATAAAACATCTAGCCTCGGACGAATGCATCCTGAATCACACCTTAAGCCAACGGTTAGCCCAAAATAACTTTAACACTTCAACTCAGACTTATGGCTAACAAAACTAAGGTGACCTTACAAAAGATTATGACCAATGGGTCATACCCCTTAAAGAGAAGTATCCCAACAGTCTCGACAATACCTCAAAGTTCTTCACCAAACTATGGAAGGGCTTAAACTCCAACGGGATGATATGCCTAAATCCCAATAGCCTCAAGGGAACTCATGCCCTAACAACAAAACAAAAGGTCAGCTCTTCCAAATGTGAGGGACTCCAATAGTGAATTTCAACACTAACGATAATCGAATCACAAGCGACTGAACATACTATGTCGCTAAGGCCAAACTTCACAACCACAAGGTAAGGAATGCATACAACAAGTATACAACCGATAGGATAAGATAAGGGAAAACATCGACGATAAAACTAACGCAAATTCACATTTCACACCCAATAATGAAGGACTAAGGCGACATGCCACTACGATCAAGATTCCACTTCCCGATCAACGGGGCAAGGAACAACGCAAAGGTTTCTAAACGACGCCGATGATTGCTTCCTCAATACAAAATCCAAAACAGGTACAAATAATTAAATCTCGCAAAGAGACATGACCGATGGGTCATACCCCTTAAAGCAAAATACTAGGAAATCTCGGTAACGCCTCAAGATTTCTACCAAATTAGAAAAGGAAACGCCTACTCGAATGAACCATAAGACCCATTTTACCAACAACTACACAAGTGTTAATACCTCAATATGGGAAAACAACCAACCTTGAAACAAAAAGGGCTCCAAGAGATATCACCAATCACCAAACCAAAGCCAAGGTTGACAAAGTCCTAACACCACGTCCTAATAAGACCAAAGTTCTTCCTTATGAACAACAGGACAATGGGTAATCCCAATAATAACCTCGAACACTTCAATGAATGTTACTTTATCACAGACCACAATCTCAACTCTGATGGAATAGAGGAGCCTAAAACCAACCAATAACCACAACGATACACAATGGTCACTAGGAACAAGGACACAAGGGCACCCAAATGACGCAAGGCAACTAGACTTGCCACAAGAGAACAACACTCGACTTCTCTGTGGAAGGAGACAGAACAAGCGAAATACCATCAAGAAGCAGAACCAAGAAGCAAGAGTGCATCACAAGCACACAAGCACGATGAAAGAACAATGTAATGACCAAGAGAACCCATGGAGACTAGATGTCTCTCTACGGTTCCAAGGTATTCAAACCGAAAACTCTGATACCAAGTTGTCACGCCCCAGATTTTCAAACCATTTTTTAAAGCATTTCAAATAATGATCAGGGGATACAACTACTTTCCATTCAGATACACATTCAGTTAAATTCTTATTACATGATACATGATACAATCAGGAACTACAAGCGGAAGTAAGGTACAAATGCCGTACATGGCTACAACTGAAACTGAAGTGCAAGTACAAAGGATCATCTAAAGCTGAAGTACAAAACAAAGGAAAGCACAGCTGAAGTGCTGTATCTACACTACCCTGTATAGAAAAAGCCACTGAAACTGAGGTGGCCGTGTCATGCCCTGGATTTTCAAACCATTTTTTAAATCATTTAATGAATGGGGAAACAACATGAATCATCACAATTTGAAATAAGTCTAATTACCAAAGCATCCCTTCACACGTACACAAGAAAATCCGAGAGTGAATGCGGAAATGAACATAAAATCCAACACATAAAAGAGAGAGGGAAGTAGCAAGAGAAATCTAGTTATTACAAAACCACTACTTCTATTATAACCCCAAGGGCTAATTTGAAAATAAATAAAAATGCACAAGTCTTCCAAGAGCCCAAACATCAATGTGCTCCAAGATCTTCTAAAATTGGGTCCTTACCTGTGGAGTTAAAAATAGAGGGCGTGTCACGCCAAAGTAGGAAATATCTATCAATAACACCATTTATGTTTGGCGTAACGAATGTGTGATATGTACAAAGTGATATCAACACGAAAGAACTATGCAATGCAAGGAAAATGATCCCACTAAAGACATGGTGACATATCAAGCCAACATAAGAAAGTAAAGGTGCAAGAGACTCCAAGACAAGAGCCTACACAAGAGTACGTTACCATTCCACTTGAATCGATGAATAACTTCCAAGGGGCAACTAGACAAGAGCCCACAAAATAGGCGAGATAAACATTTGTGATGAACAACTAAAGGAGAGTTCATAATAGGAATCGATAGAGATTTAAGGGATAACTAAACAAGAGTCCAAGACCAACGACATAGGTGTTCATTTAATGTTATTTAACACTTGGTTAAGTTCACGGTTCGTTCCAAGTTGAGTGTCATATCAAATAAGGGAATCCCTAGTCAAGGCATTCTAACGTAAAGTGTCAAGATAGGATCCCTAAGCAAGGCACCCTTAGTATCAACTTCCGGAACCCCTAAGCAAGGCGTTAGATATAAACATAGTGTCAAATGGATCCCTAAACAAGGTACCCTTACTTCTTCCATCGTAGTGACATAGATAAGGCAAGGCTCGGTTAGCAGCTCGTCAACTCACTAACCAACCCTCTCCGGCTTTCCCAATAACGTTGGGAGGGCTCACGATGCCCCCATTGTGCACAATGTCGTGGATGGAGCGACTATCCCAGGACCCCTGAACAATTGCGCCCCGTATCATGTAATGACCCGTCCCGAAAAGATAGTATTTTTAATACTTTCCGGCTACGAATCATTACTTAATCCTCTTTATATTTTCCACCAATAAATGTTTTTCTTTAATTTATAACAATTTTAATAAAGTTAAGCAGCGGAATTAAATAAATGTTTAAAAATAAAATCTCCATCTATGACATCTCCAGTGTGACCATCTAAGACATGACCAAACACGGTCCCAAAGTAAAACTAGAAACTAACTCTCATCCTCACTCTACAATAATAAGGAAGGAACTGTACTAAACTGAAGTAAGTAAAGGATCTCCTGGAAGAGTAGTCCTGAGTAGATGGCAATGAACCCACTAAGTCTTCTTACCTAGGTAAAATGCCACAACAAAAGAAGAGGGCAA
This sequence comes from Monotropa hypopitys, assembly GCA_002855965.1. Lineage (NCBI taxonomy): Eukaryota > Viridiplantae > Streptophyta > Magnoliopsida > Ericales > Ericaceae > Monotropa > Monotropa hypopitys. Next base: position 9,687 of record NMUG010013634.1, read on the forward strand.
CAATATCCAGGAGTGTCAGATTTAACAGTCAATATAGTAAATCATCAATTGTAATGTAATAAAAGAATTAACAACAACGTAAGGGGTTGTGACTCTCCCTTTTGAACAAGTCCACTGTAAAGGAAAATACGTCAACAACAATAACAACGTAAAGGGGTTGTGACTCTCCCCTGTAACAAGTCTACCGTGAAAAGGGTAACTAACAACAGTATAAGGGGTTGTGACTCTCCCCTTGTAATCAACAATCGTATCATGCCTCGTATTGTATTTTGTGAATTTTTAATGTATTATCTTCATCATCATCTTTAGTGCTAAGGAGGACTAAATCAACTCCAATAGCTAAGGGTAATAACCCTTGTATTCCATCACCGTAAGA
>NMUG010013635.1:0-10062 GCA_002855965.1 Monotropa hypopitys
TGATGCTATTCCCTCCGGCCACCATGAATGAGCTCATGGCCAGAATTGAGCTCCACGCCAAACTCGAGGAGGCCAAGGAAGAGAGGAGCAAGGCCGAGCAACGCTCCGTCCACGGTCCCAGTCACAACAGTGTGGTCAAGCGAAAGGAGACCAACACTATCCATCCCAGAGAGCCACAGATGTACAAGCCGTACGAATATGTGGCCCACACCACCGTCTTAAAGCATCCAACATTCATGCTCCTTCGCAAAATCGAAAAGGAGTCATTCTTCAGATGGCCGGAGAAGCGATTAGGAGCTCAGAGAGGCGGAAACAACATAATCAGGTGCTCCTACCACAGAGAGAAAGGACACCTGACGACCAATTCCCGATCCTACAAAGACTTCCTTGAGGAGTTGGTCGCCGCTGGCCACCTTGTGGAATTCATTGATGCAGAAAAAACGGCTGTCGTGCCGAAGGAGGACCCTAAGCGGGCCATGCGCATCATCAACGTGATCCATGGGATGGTGGATCACCGACGAGAGGAGCAGCTTCGGTCAGAGCTTCAGCAGATAGAGGCAAAGGAGATCCTTGCCGTTCAGCCCATGTCAAAGAAGCCGAAGCCGGACTCCAGGTATTCCATAACCTTCTCAGATAGGGATTCCAAGAGGGTGCAACACCCTCACGACGATGCGCTATTCGTCACCATACAAGTTGCCGACTGCCAGGTCCGAAGGGTCCTCGTTGACCTCGGCAATTCGGTAGATGTCATGTACTACTCCCTGTTCAAGAAAATGGGGTACAAAGCAGAAGTCCTTCAACCGACCGACGTGCCACTAGTGGGATTCAACGCCGCATCGGTCTAGCTGCTCGGCTAAATCCTCATCCCAGTGACCATCGGCACGGTCACCACCGAGGTGGAATTTGTGGTAGTTAACGTCTCATCTCCTTACAACACTATCCTGGGCCACACCTGGGTCCATAGCATCAAGGGAGTCGCTTCCACATACCACCAGGTTATCAAATTTATTGGCGAAAGAGGTGTGGAGGAGCTTAGGGGAGATCAAACCTCAGCGAAGCAGTGCTACATCGCTACTGTCAAATGGAAGGTTAACCCTGAGCAAGTCTACTGGGTGGAGGTTCCAGATCAGCCAGTGCTGGAGGATGTCGGTTCAAGTGCCTCGGAAAAATCCATTGAGGACCTTGACACTGTCCCTCTAAGTGCCGATGATCCGGAGCGCTTCTTTCTTATCGGCTCTGAGATGACCGAAGCGGACAAGGAGGCCATAATCGTCTTCCCGAAGCGAAATGTTGAAGTGTTCGCCTGGACACCTTACGAGATGCCGGACGTAGATCCAGAGTTTATTAGCCATCGCCTCAACGTCCGGCCAGAGTGCTTGCCCATTGTTCAGAAGGCCCGGCGATCGGCAGCATCTCATGCCTACGCCGTCATAGAGGAAGTTGATCGCTTGACCGAGGCGCAGGCGATCCGGGAAGTACACTGTCACACCTGGTTGGCCAACACGGTGGTGGTCAAAAAGAAGACCGGAAAGTGGAGGGTTTGTGTTGATTACACTAACCTCAATGAAGCTTGCCCCAAAGACAGCTTCCCAGTTACAAGGATTGATCAGCTGGTCGACTCAACGGCCGGACATCCCTGAATGAGCTTCATGGATGCCTACCGAGGGTATCACCAAATCGCGATGTTCGGTCCGGATCAGGAGAAGACGACATTCATCACTCCTCGGGGTCTATTTTGTTACCGAGTTATGCCCTTTGGCCTCAAGAATGCCGGAGCAACCTACCAGAGAATGACCACTAAAATGTTCAACTCTCAGCTCGACGACACTATGGAGGCCTACATTGATGATATGGTCGTCAAAAGCAAAGCATAGGAAAATCACCTGGAAGATCTGCAAAGGGTATTTGACATTCTGAAGATGCATAATCTTCGGCTCAACGCCTCCAAGTGTGCTTACGGAGTCAGCTCGGGAAAATTCCTGGGCTATCTTGTCACATGCCGAGGCATTGAGGCCGACCCTTCTCAAATCTCGTCCATCCAGAAGTTAGAAGAGCTCCGAACATTAAAACAGGTGCAGAAGCTTGTGGGAATGGCCGCAGCCCTCAACCGGTTCATCAGCAGGTCTTCAGACAAATGCCGACCATTCTATGAAGTGTTAAAAAAATAGCCGAAGGCATTTTCTGTGGACCAAGCAGTGCAGGGAGGCCCTCGGCAATCTCAAAGAATACCTCTTTTCGGTTCCACTACTTGTCAAACCAATACAGGGGGAAGAGTTGTACCTATATCTGGCCATCACACCACATGCCGTCAGCTCAGCATTAGTTCGGCAAGAAGGGCCTGAGAAGCTACCGGTCTACTTCTCGAGCAAATCACTCATCAGCGCAGAGACCATGTATCTTCCTCTTGAAACACTTGCTTATGCTCTGGTAACTGCTTCCAGGAAACTGGCACCATACTTCCAGGCGCATACTATCGTGGTCCTGACCGAGTTCTCTCTTCAGGCGTTGCTTAAATGTGCCAACCTATCCGCCCAAATCACCAAATAGTCTGTCGAGCTGGCCAACTTCGACATCAAATTCCAGCCAAAGACAACTATTAAGGGCCAGATCCTGGCCGACTTCATTACGAAATTCTCTTCTCGTCCAGAGGAGCCTCAACCCGAAGAAATCATCGATGAACAGGTCCTGCCACAGTCGCTGCCAAATCAGGACTCGTGGAGGATGTTTGTCGACGGCGCATCCAACTACCGAGGGAATGGAGTCGGAGTTGTCCTCATTTCTCCAGAGGGCGTCACTTATAAACATTCCCTCCGGCTCAATTTCAGCGCTTCCAACAATGAAGCGGAGTACGAAGCCCTTCTGGCCGGATTGAGGGCTGCCGAGGAGCTGGAGATCCAAAGCCTCAGCATCTACAGCGACTCTCAGCTCGTAGTCAACCAGATCAACGGTGACTACGAGTGCCGAGACGAGCGGATGGGAAAGTACATGCAGAAAGCTAAGGAGATGCTGGGGTTGTTGAAACAATTCCATATTCAGCAGGTCGGCAGGGAGAAAAATGCTCATGCCAACGCTCTAGTCGGGATAGCCTCAGCAGCAGAAGTCAGAGAGCAGAGGACAGTCAGCATCCAAAGCTTGGATCAGCCGAGCATAGAAGCACCAAAGCAGCTAGCCGTCCTCTTCATCAGCGAGGGTCCTAGCTGGATGGACCCAATTATCTCATTTCTGAAGGACGGCTCATTACCAGAAGATAAGAAAGAGGCCCACCAAATCGTCCACAAGTCGGCACGATTCTGTCTAGGCTTCCAAGAAAAGCTCTACAGACGGTCGTTCTCAGGGCCGTACCTCCTCTGTGTATATCCAACATTGGTGGAAGGAGTACTGCAAGAACTCCACGCCGGCAGCTGCGGAGCCCACACAGGGGAAGATCAATTTCTCACCGGGCTATCTCGCAAGGGTACTAGTGGCCGAAGATGATGGAAGACGGGGAGAAGATAGTCAGAAAATGTGATGCCTGTCAGAGTTTCTCCCCGATCATCAGACAACCTGCCGAAGAGCTTACACCGTTGACCAGTCCATGGCCTTTTGCTTAGTGGGGCTTAGATATCGTCAGCAAGCTCCCCGCGGCACCAAGAGGGTTCAAGTTCTTGATCACGGCAACGGACTACTTCTCCAAATGGGTGGAAGCCGAGTCGTTGGTCACCATTGAAGACAAGGATGTCAAAAGGTTTGCCTGAAAAAACACTGTCTCCCGCTTCAGCATTCCCTATGCCTTTATCTCAGACAACGGCACGCAGTTTATGGGGGACCCTTTCACTAACTTTTGTGCCGAGCATAGAATCAAATTCTACAACTCAACCCCGCACTACCCGCAAGGCAACGGTCAGGCCGAAGCATCCAACAAAACCATCGGCAGCGGCATCAAAAGAAGACTCCAGGCAGCGAAAGGAAGATGGGCCGAAGAGCTTCCTAGTGTTCTTTGGGCCTACCGGACAACCCCTTGGCACTCTACAGGGCAAACCCCGTTCTCACTAGCCTTCGGCATGGAGGCAATCATTCCACTGGAAGCCGAGTTGCCAACCATCAGGACCGAAGCATTCGACGAGCCAGCCAACAACGCAGCAATTGAGAAGGATCTAGACCTGACCGAAGAAAGAAGAGATTCGACAAGGATTAGACTAGCTTATTACCAGCAAGGGGTAGCTAGAAATTTTGCACGGACGGTCCGGCCTAGGGCCTTCAAAATTGATGATCTCGTTCTAAGGAAAGTCGTGGGAAATAAGAAGAAAAGCTCAGATGGCAAGCTCGGGCCAAACTGGGAAGGGCCGTACAAAGTGGTAGGCCATGCAGGGACCGGGGCTTACCGGCTTGAAGAGTTAGACGGTAGACCAGTACCAAGGTCGTGGAATGCCACAAACTTAAGACTGTACTACCACTAGAAGACATGTAACCTGGCCTAGGGCCCTCAATCAATAAATCCTTTCTCTGAAAGCAATCGTCTCTAAAATCGCTTACCGACATGTAATTTCCTTCTTCGGTGCTATACCACCGAAGCAGATCACAGTTGCCTTTTATCTACAAAACGTGCATGCAGCTCCTCAGTGGTTTTGCCGATGAAGCTTACAGCTCTTCGGCGCTACACCACCGAAGCGGCTCACAGTTGCCGTTTATCTACAAAATGTGCATGCAGCTCCTCGGTGGGTTTGCCGAGGAAGCTTACAGCTCTTCGGCGCTACACCATCGAAGCGGCTCACAGTTGCTGTTTATCTACAAAACATGCATGCATCTCCTCGGCGTTTTTGCCTAGGAAGCTTACAGCTCTTCGGCGCTAAACCACCGACGTGGCTCACAGTTGCCGTTAATCTACAAAACGTGCATGCAGCTCCTCGGTGGTTTTGCCGAAAAACCTTCATAAGTTAGCATTTATCTAAAAAATGTACAAGTATCACTCAGGCAAGTGCCGAAGCAACCTACAAATTGCAAGCAACCAAAGTATACTGCCGAACCGAGGTCAAAGCCTTGGTTGACCAAAACCATTTCCTCGGTTGGGGGAAATAGGGAACACAACACAAAAAGGCAGTCGTGCAGACTAGAAACTTGAAACAAAAGTTACAAAATTCATTGATTGAGAAAATGAACCGGCCACAGGTCGGCTCGGTCCCAAAAGAGCAAAATACAGCAAAAGAAAAGCAATACTGAAAAAGAAATCAGGTAGTCGGCTCGGGAGGGTCGGCAACAACAGCGTCGGTACCAGCAACCTTGGTCTCAACAGCACGAGGGGCCGGCGGAGTAGACCGAAGCCAAGCTCCAGCCTTGGAGTTCTTCATAGGAGGGATATCCTTGAAGCATTATCCTCGGCCCCTAAGGAGACCTTAGCGCAGACCCAGCCCTTTTGAAAGAGCTTCTCCTTGAGTCGACCCACCTGATCACGGCACTGGGCCGCGGCCTCATCAAAACCACGACCGTACTCCGCGTCGGCGTCAGCAGCCGCCTTATTGCACTGATCATTCAGGCAGAGATTCTCGGCCACGAGCTCAGCAATCCGAGAAGTTTTGGCGTTCAGCTCGGCCACGTTGATCTCAACCGTCATCTCCAGAGTCGTGGCCTTAGACTTAAGCTCGACCATGGAGCTCTCCGCCTCAACTATCTTTTTCTGGCCCTCCTCGGCCTTATTCTCCGCCTCCTAGCGAGCAACCTAGACATCAAGAATGCGCCGGTCCATGCCGGCGCCGGCAGCCATCATCTGCAAAGAATCAAGTTATTGAAACAATACCGAAGCGAAAGATCAAATGAAAAAACTTGATTGTGCTTACCATGGTGCCTTAGTACATCATCCTCTGAAAGCAGGTCCGGGGCCCTTTGGAAGTTGCTCCATCTCCTTCGGCAGGGTGAAGGCCTGAAGCAGCGCCATTGCCACGCCGAGGCGGTCCGACAGTGTGTCACCCTCCTCGGCAGAAACGCCCTCATAAGAGAGCTTCGGTGCCCACAGTTGCACCTCCCTCTGGGTAGATCCCGCCGTCTCAACGGTCGCAGGATCAGGTACTACCACCTTCTCCGCGGCAGTGACAGAATGTTCGGCAGGAGGGGCATCCTCAGATACCCGGGCCCTCTTCTGCCGCTGAGTCTTTTCCAGCCCGGACAGGACCTGGGCTGCTCGACGACCCGCCGACACCTCCTTCAAAATGGTGACCAAGGGTCAGCATCAATGCCCTCAGGCTCGTCACTCATGCAATCCTCCTCAAGATCAATCACTCGCTTCAGAGGCATCTCTCCTTTGGTTGGCTGTCCGGCAGAAGGTTCGGCTGAGTGCCTGGAGGATGCCTCGGCTGGAGTTGGTCGAGGCCGGAGAGTATGTGTATACATGGGCATATACTCCAGCAGCGTCGGTGCCGAGCGTCGTGCCTCGTCGAGCTCAGAAAATTTCTTAACCTTGTCGGTGTCGGCCTCGGCTTTCAAACCACTGAGGATCCCAAGGTCTGCATAAAAGAAACAGATGGTCAGAAAATCAGAATAAAAGAAGCTACATCAATCAAAATGACAAAGCTTACCGGGGAAACCCTCTCGGAACGGCACGGTATACACCATGTCTATACCATGGTGGAGTGGGATGAAGAAATTGACGGAGACGATCATCACATCCTCGGCATATTTGTCAGAGTCCGGCAAGTCGACAATCAGGCCGAACTGGCCAGGTCTCCTGCCCGGGTAGTATTTCCCGGACTTCTTATTGAAGATGACATAGTAGCAGCCGAAGATGTCCCCAGAGGTGAGTCGGTTTGACCGCAGGAGGGTCTCGTTCAGCCTTGCCATCCCTATCAAGATTCTGAATACATTCACCGTCACTTGGAACGGTATGAGGCGAAGCTCGCCGAAGAAGCGGGTGAGCATAGGGTGAAAGTGGAACCAGACTCCTCCATCAACCACAGTAATAATGGACAGGCGAATGTGGTTCGGTCCCGCCTCTTTGTAGCTGACAAGGGCTAGCATTATATTAACGTCGGCTAGAATCTCATACTCCTCTCTGAAATGGAGGACCTCCTCTAGGGTATCCAGATACTGCCGGAACTTGTTAGACCTTCTCTTCGGCGCCATGGAATGGATCTGAAAAGAACACAAACAACAGGGTACCGATTAGTCGGTCCGGCATCAACCAATGCGGTTAAGCATAGGGAGACCACTGCCTTGGCCTTCAACCAACGGCCAAGGCCAGTTCGACCCGGCCAAGAAAAGGTTGAGTGCTCATCTTCAACCTTGTAGCCCAGAAACTTGCAGGAAGCTTCCAAGCCACGAAAATGGCGGAAAAAATGAACCCCAACCTGAAAAATGTCGGAAAATGACAGGAAAATAGAGAGAGGTGAGCGTGTTCGTGCACAACCAATGCCATTTCGGCGCGACCATGAATAGGACGAGTGTCCATCGTCAGCCTTGAAGCCCAGAAGCCTGCAGAAAGCTTCCATGCCACGAAAATGGCGAGGAAGATGAACTCCCATGGAGAATCATCGCAAAATTGACGGGAATGGCAGAAAATAGAGCAAGAGCTTGAATAAAGGATGAACAGTGGTTACCTGAAGTGTGGCTGGGGCTGAAGAAGCTTGAGAGAGTCGTCGGAATCTGGGCAGCAGGTTCGCCGGAAATCGCCTGGGAAGCTCGCCGGAAATCGCCTAGGTTGAAAGAGAGAAGAAAACGGGAGAGCCTGGGAAACCCTAAGTCCGCCTTATATAGGGGAGCCCTGGAATTCAAAAAAGGGGGTGACCGGCCGAACCGCCTTAGCCGGTCACCATGCTTTTCATCATTGCCCTGCCTCGAGACTTGTGCCGGCGCAGACATTCTGACTCCGCGTGATCACGCCGTCCCATCCGCCGCAACGCCGACCAACCACAGCGCGCCACGTGGACTTCCCAACCACCGCTTCAGGCGTACACGGGCCAACGAAGCGACAGCTGTTGGCGTGATGTCAGCCCAAACGCTCCTCCAATGCAGACGGTGACACGTATGCAAATTCAAAACGACGGTTCGATAAAGCTGTCAGGGGTCCAAGTTCCAAGACAATCCAGTGGTCCGACGTTCCTCCTCTTTGGCACCTGTACAACCTATCGGCACCAAGTCAACCCCGCTTCGGCCTAAATGCCAGGCCAAAGGGTCTGAGGGGCTATTGTTGGGGGGCGAACTAAGCAGAGGCCGGAGCCACGACTTCCTCCAGGAGGACCACAAGGCAGGCTAACCATCAGGGGGCCGAGCAAGGAAGAGCTGGCGTCAAGACCTCCCTGGGGCTCTCTCCGGCCGAGGAGACTCGAAGTCCAGGGGTGGTGCCTAGCCGAAGCTATAGCAAACCGAGGTCATGCGACCGAGCAAAGCCAAGGGCCGACGGTAGGAGCTCCCTCTGGGTCACTTCTGTGCAAAAGGTTCATTGCCAGGGGACGGCCCCTATCAGTAGCCAGGTGCACCGAAGCATGCCGCTTCATCCGAATAGGACAAAATCATCGTTTCCTGCAAAGATTCCCTCGGAGACAGCATTCTGGGTTTTGCGCACATGGCAGACACACGCCCGACACAGAATTAGCTTTTTCGTGATTCCCGACGCATGTCAGACATGCTTTATCAGCTTTTCCTCCACCCAAGACTGTCAGGCGGCGCCGCTTGACATTATCGAGACCGACCGGTCGGCCACACGCCCAGACGCACAAGGGGGATAGGCGCACTGTCCGAGTGTGCAGGTGGGCGATTCACTTGCGCCGAAGCGCGTATCTTTCACTCTCTGATGTCCTATAAATAGAGGAAGCATTCAATGCAGAGGTACTACTTCTCACTCTAGCCCAAGCTCTGCCATTTTACTTTCTCTCTCTAGAATCCTTGCTGACTTTACCATCGGAGGGTCCATCGACGACATCCGCTGGTAGCCTAACGTTTCCTTCTTTTGCAGCCAAGCTCAGCCTCATCTCCACCGCTAGCAAACGGGAACCACCGCAAGAAAGTCTTACCTCCAACAATAGGCAACGCAAAGGTCCCTAAACTAACAAGTTTAACATCCATTCCACATTTAGGAAGATTTCTCAATACTTAGATTACTAATCAATAACCTCCCTTTTTAATACCATGTCATTTACTTTCATGTACATGTCATATATCATATAAGAATTCAAATTCAAGAGGATTGATATTTTATAAAACCATTTCAAAGTTAAAATGTTCATATTAGAAAAACTGGACAGATTCGCCCTGACTTCTGAAACCATCGTTTACGTCTCATCTTACCATAAAAGTTCACCATTTCTTTTCATTAGACGGTATCTAAACATGTTAGAATCATAAATTTAAAAGTTCATGCCAAAATTATGAGTTTAGGTTGGTCAAAAATGCATTCTACCAAAATTGGACAACTTGCTCATGTATACTAGAATTCACATCTTAATCTTACCTTTTCATGGGAAATGTCCATTACTTTTCATTTACGATATCCATATTTAAACACATAAATCACATTAGTTGGGGCGGTGCTTAACATTCTCGGAAAAACTTAGAATTTGGGGCGGTGCAAACATGCTCGTCCAACGGTTATCGTCGGAGTAAGATCATTTGGTCCCTAACACACATGTGAGATACCGATCTATCACAACACATATTGCTTATACTCAATCTCTAAGTCATCCTTAGACATGATAAGGAGATCTAACCCCATAACCTGACCTGAAAGGTCATACGTTGCCATCTCTCAAATTTGGGCAGATTGCACAGTCTGCCATAAACCTCGATTTCGGAGGTCAACCATAATTGCCACTTTCGAAAGTCAAAACATGAAAGTTGTAGACGACTTAATTATGGGGGTTCTTCTTCCCAGAAAATTAAATTATTTGAACGAAGTCCCTCAAAAATGGAAAATACAAAGACTGAAATCTTATGATCAAAATAGAGTTTCATGAAAACGGTTTTTGGTTTGGGTTCCATATAACCTCACCCCTTGTGATCCCATTGTCACAAGGTCGACCCATGTCCTCTAGGGTCTCTAATAGATGGAAAATACAAGGAATGGGGAAGGATAAGTGTTTACCTTATGTCTACACCTTAAAG
>NMUG010013636.1:0-10062 GCA_002855965.1 Monotropa hypopitys
AGCTGACAAGAATAGGCATTTGCTGGACCTGGAGGTGGGAGATTATATGTGGGCTGTGCTAACAAAGGATCGCTTTCCAGTGCATGAATACAGCAAACTTGCAGCTAGGAAGATTGGGCCACACGAGATTGTTGAAAAGATTAATTCCAATGCCTACAGGTTGAAGCTGCCAAGCCATATCTATACATCTGATGTGTTTAATGTTAAACACCTCATACCTTACCGTGGTGAAAGTTCAGAGGAAGAAGACATGGTGGCGAATTCGAGGGCGAATTCTTTCCAACCTGGGGGGATGATGCCGATAGCATTGCAGAAGATTATCTGGAGACACGTGGGAGACGCTACGCACGTGCTGTTGGTAAATCAGCCATAACTTTGGCTGTATAACTCAGATTTTCAATTATAATATGGCGTTGGAAAGCTATCGGAGAGGCGCACGTACTGAAAAATCGCTACGCCATTTTCCCTAAGCAGAAGATCTTCAAAAACCGCTTCTGGAACTGTCTATTTTGCCCGTTTGTGTTTGGGCTTTTTATCCTTATGTTTCTTCTTATTGGCCCAAACTGTTTTGGCCCATTAGGGTTTTCTTGCTTTTCGTATTTAAGTCATTGTATGCCTCAGATTAGGGCACTTCTGATATATGAAAACATTCTTGTGTTTTCTGCACAAGCTTATCCCAATTGCTCGGTATTGTTTTAATCAACGACGATTGTTGCCTCTAACTCTTGTTATTCGTTTGAATCAACGAGGATTAGAGAAAGAATCCTTCCTGTATCCTACAGTTAGGGTTTGGTTACCGTTCTGTCATTGTAGGACTGCATCAACTTACAATTTTGAAGTGTAGCTTTTCATTAACTTGCCAAGTTAGAGTACATTTATAAATTCAAATGGACATACTATAATTGATGATTCTAACTTCAATTGGACATACAATTATACTATAACTTGTTCATATATCCAATTCTAGTCTCAATTGAATATGTAATACATTACAACATAATCTCACAAACAATTTGTGAGATAATACTTAATTTTTGGAAAATTACAAACTGTGAGAGAGTTTATTGAGATAGAATACTTTTTCAAAATCACATTTGCATTGTATATCGTTGTGTTACATCGTTATTCATATATTGCTATATATCTAATTGTATATTGTCGTACTACCTTGATAATTCTAATACTATTCCAATTGTGAACTCTTTGAAGGATTAATTATCATCGTAGTATGCTCATGTCATCGCCAATTCTTTAAAGGATCAATTGTATATTTGCTCTTGTCGTCGTCTACCCTTGCGTCGTTTGTTCTTGTAGTCGTCGTTCGCTTTAAGTTGTATATACTTAGTTAAAAAACATGGGGTAATATGGTAATTATGCAATAAAAGATCTAACGAGGGATAAAAATTTACTAGTGATAGCCCGTGTCGATGACACGGGATGACAGAATACAAAGCATAACACAATACCTAAGAGTACGATGAAAATTCGAGTATTAATAGTGCATTCGACACTAATTCATGCATTCAGCACTTATAATGAGTGACGACACTCGATCTGTGTTTTCGATATAGCACGTGCCGATAGCACATGACGACATAATAGAAAGCGTAACACAATACCAAGGGTATAACGAAACTTTAGGTATTAGTAGTGTCTTCGGTACTGATTTGTACTTTCGGCACTCATGATGAACGTGTGTGAAAAATATATAGGAAACAAATATATAAAAAATATATAAATATGTATCAAAAATATATGGGGCCCACACCAAAATATTTTGTATAATAAATATAATAGATGTGTATTAAATATATGTAGAGAATGTATATACAAAAATGTGTAAAATATGTGAGTCACACCATTTTATCTTGTATAATAGATTGTGTATAGATGTGACGTGACAAAAAGATATGATTGAAATGCTTTAAGTAAGACTGAGACAATTAAAAATATGACTGAAATAATTAAAAATATGACTGAGACAAATTTGTATTTTATATAATAGATTTTGCAAATATGTTCCAACAATTAGTTTTAAAAAATGGGACGGGCAAAACAAATTCTGTACATTTAACGCCATGCCATGCTTGTCATGCCAATGCCATTCATTCCTCAACATCATTACGCGCGGGAAGTGTTTAACGTTCTCTGAGAACGCAGAGAAATGGAGGTTTCTTCTGTTCTGCAACTTTGTCAGCATGTGAGCCGTGATCTCCCGAGAAAATTTCAAATATTTTTCTTCTGAATTGCAAATTCTCAGTCACTTTGTCGTTCTATTTTGATTCTTCGTCATGGTTTCACTTTCTTCTTAACATTATTGCAGTTAATTTCGTGTGCAATTCAAAGATGTCGCATGTGCGACTATCTCTGTCGAGTTTCAGTCGTTCTCAAATCATCTCCCTCGTCCGATCCTCCTCTCTTGCGAATCTCAGGCAACTCTCTCTCTCTCTCTCTCTCTCTCTCTCTCTCTATATATATATATATATATCTAAACGCGCATGTATGTATGTGGTCTTACTCTATTTTTTTCGCAACATTTGCTTTCAAAATGATTTCACATTGTAGTATATGTTAGTTTAATGCCCCCTTTCATGTACGAGTCTGTTGTTGATTGTCCTTGCGGTAATTTATGGCGCTCGACGTACCGCATTGCCAATTTTATTTGGTGACAAATTGAAGGGGAAATTAACAGGGAATGACGCATGATTTTCATGCTGGGTGAGCGAGCATTAAAGTCTTTTTTGTAACATGGGAAAGGAGATATAACATACCAATACACATTACAATGACACTACCAAAGGTCTTACGAGAGAGAGATTCGATCAATGTATTCCACTATAAGAATATAGTCAATATCTAATTGTAAGTGCATATAATATTGCACATCTATTTTCATTCCAAAAAGTAAAATATTGAACCTAGTGTTAATTTTTTTATAGATGCATACAATAATAGAAGAGGCATTATTAAAATTTTAAAAAAAGGATGGGTGGGTGGGTGGGAAGAAATTTTTGGGTGCAAGGCGGGTATGCCCTGCAGCCAATGGTGCAGCGCCACATGTGTTGTTCCTGCATATGTGACGTAGAATACACGTGACACGTGTGTAGAAACAACACATGTGGCACTGCACCATTGCCTGTAGGGCACCGCCACTTGATACCCTCCTGACACCTAAAAATTTCTCTTGGGTGGGTGGGTGCTAGATTTTAAAAAAAACCTTGGGCGAGCAATCTCATAATAATTTTGACCTAGTTGAGAAAAAACTATATGATTCTATTTTTTAAACTTCGGTAGGATGTTTGCCCGGGCTCATCCATTTTTGGTGCGTCCTTGGCAAACTAGGCTCTTACATCGATCTAAGTGTTTAAACTTCTGAAGAAGTGTCAAAAAAGTATTTGTTTCCTGTAAATTGTGAGGATTTTTATATATGCGACCTTAATTTACTGTTCATACTTAGATACTATGGAAAAGTTATTTAACAAACTTGAGAGGTGAGTTGTTGAGCAATTGTAAAGTATTTTAAGGATACGTTTGTCTAGGTGTGGACTTCTTTTCCTAGTTGTGTTTTTGGTTTGCTTTGAAGCTTAGCTACCGTGGCTTAGCTTGCTGCCGTAGCTGTTGTAGCTTGTTTTGGTATGTCTAACAGGTCTTGGTTTTGTTGTTTTCGATTTTCATGGCTATCCCCTTCATCCTTTTTTCTGGTGGTTTCTTAGTGGAGTTAACTTACCACGGAAAAAAGAGTATGCCAAATTTAGGTTGATAATTTACATAGTTTTACCGTGATGATTTGAAATATAAGTTACTAGGAGTATTTGGCACTTTTTTCATCTTAAGGATTGTCCTCGTGCATGTATCCTACCAAAACATGTCTGGTTACCTTGAAATCCATCTTTCACTCTAGTTTCACGAACCACCAACAATTCGCACTTCATTTGAAATCTATAACAATCCAAAGGGAGCCTGCCATTTTTTAATGGTTAAATTTGCTGTTACCAACGTAATGGGATAGCTTTTGATTTTATTATTAACAGTTTCAGATACAGGCATCGGAAGCTGTTTGGAGGAGTTTCAGTGCTTGAAATACACTGTGGATCCTGCTTCAGCTGAAAGATGGGGTAAAGTAGAACCCTACAGTGTGCTTGTATGTTCAATAAATTGTATCCCTAAGATCATCTTATAAAAGCCTGAGAAGAATGCTACGCAGCGTGAGTATGTGCTCCACAGTTGGTACTAATTTGTGATGTTAACACAACTAGATGCTTAGGAGAGTGTCATGTGACACCTTCAAATTGCAAATGGAACTATAAAATTGAACATTTGACAGATTCGCTTCCACGAGGGAATCCGAAGTGAACAATAAGTTAGCCAAGTATACAAACATCACGGTTGGTTTGCAGTGGGAACCAAATACTAGAAGTCTTCTATTTTCTACTAAATTCTATTGCTAGTAATTTTCTTTCCATCACCATTTGTCTAGAATATCACAAGTAGGTTGCTGGCGTTGAGCAAAATCTAGTTCGATTATTACCTTTGCAAGTTATACAATTCCATATACAATGCTAAGATTCTAAACCATTGATGCGCAGATACAAAAACAATGGACTAACTCAGGGTTTCTTGCCTTATATTATATGCAAATACTCGATTTCTCTAACTTTGGTCTGTACAGTAATCAAAGTGGTCCTCGTGATCTCCTCCAATGACTATATTTCATTTTTCCTTTTATGCATTAACAAGCCATTATTTGCTGTTGGCTATCTCTGATAATTGGTTTGATAGTTTACAAGGAGGCGTGTCAACATCGAAACTAGGTAATTGATCGGGTAGCTGTACTTTATAAAAGGATTATGAACTCAAAAGATATGCTGATGCATATATGATGTAATGATGCACTAATCGAAGTATTGATGCCTTATAGCCAATTGAATTTAATATCTAGGAAAGCACTATAATGGTATCAGTTGACGGTGTTTGTGACATGTTGCTTTACCATGCATTGCAGATGGAGTGCTTTCTATTACAACTACCAGTAAGTTCTGTTTCATAGCTATTGTTTGGGTTGACAAAATAATATGGCATCTAAGCTTAAAAAATCATTAGAGTAAAAAGCTTGTTTCATTGGAAGAGAAGTGCGGTAAATCCCTTACACTATACACTGGACACTAATGACTCCCAACTTTATCTTGTTTTTCTTTGTAGTATCATATAACTGGCATTTCTTCACTAGTCTTATGCTCCAAAGGCTTCAAATGCTAACAATTGAGAAAATTAAAGTTGTGCCAATGACGCTGTTTATATTAGTTGTTGGCCTTATTATCCTACTTGATGTGCCCTGTAGTAAAGTAACCTGGATATTGGTGTCACTTCTTGTAATTTCTTAAATTTATGTATAAAAATGGCTTCAGGGATTTAAATTCTGGAGCCAGGTAAAAGCGACTAAATCAAATACTTATTAACGGTTGAGCTGAGTAAACAAAACACAATGATCCATAGCAGTTCTGAAACTATTATAAGATGTTGCTTGGGAAAAGTTGTTAAATTCGCAATACAGAACAGAAACAGTCAAAAGATATTGATTCTTATTTATACATAAAACGCCCTCTGGTTAAAATACTTTGAAGTTTTCCACTTAACCTGGTTCTTGCTCTTGGAATTGACAATTAATCAACTCACATTTTTCTGATCTTTAAACTTATATCTTTCAGTCTTTAGCTTCTGCATACTATTCTTTCCAATTCTTCTTGGTGTTGATTTGCAGCGGTCCTCTATCAGGGTTTCTTTGACATTAGCCATCATGCTTCTTTTCCCACATACTGATGCAAGGAAGTTGATACGTTTTCTGACAAGTTGTGGAATATACATACTTGAGGGGACAAATGTCAGGGGGAGAATGTCATGAGAAAAAAGTTAATAGGAAATTCTCCAAATAATGAATGAAATTTAACTGCTTCATCATAATTTTCAACATAGTAGCATACCGGTGGCCCCAACACCAGGAACATTTCTGAATCAACCTCATATCCACATTTTTATTTCTCTTACTCCATAGGGTTGGAGTTTTTTATATCACTTTTCATCTTTTTCTGTAATGCTGCAGGTATTAGTGATAATGAGGTATATCACTATCATCTGGATCTAAAAGAAATTGTTTCCACAAGGAAGACGATAAAGCTACTTTCAAGCTCTAAGGATGGTGCAACATTCAGGCATGCTACTTGCCACACTTCTTCCTTGTCATTCATTTGTGAACTATTTGTCATCAACCTGCTTAATTGTTTCTCTTTCAGTGGAACTGAATTAACTCTCTCCATTTATGGAAGTGCTGATGGCTTTCTAATGAACCTCACTCAATTCCTTAAACAGGTACTCCACTTCATCCCAATTCAGCCTCCAAACTTCTTATGCTACTTGGTATAAAAGGCTAGTGATTTATACATTATATCACTTATTATCGCTTTTAGTTACCCTGATTTATACTTTTCCATTGTTTTTTTCTCTGCAGACACTTATTTTAAAGATTCCTGTAAGTTCAATTACTACCTTCAATGCTCTATGATTTGATTATTTTTCTTTCATGTTTTTCCTTGGAAATGATGGAGGGCACTTAGTTTTAAACAATAGCAAGGACCTTCTTCACATTTCTTGAATAACTAGCGTTTAGGGCACATGCAATGCATGTGCAAAAAAATGCATATAATTCAGTATGTGATTATTGAATTGAAAGTTAAGTACAAAAGATTCTTTTTTTGTGGGCAGTTTTAAAAAAATGCATATACTGAATTGAAAGTTAAATGCAAAAGAATTTTTTGGAGAGATATTTTTGGAAAATAAATGTGAGCCAGCATCAAGTTTGTGTTCACGCCAAACTTGTGCTCTCCCTTTATACATTTGAATCACAATTGATAAGTTTCCTATGCACAACTTATTGGCAATTTTGCTTAGCAGCAATTTAATTGCCTCTTAGGCTCTTGCTATTCAAACATTGGCAGGAAAAATGGATATAGGAACATAGGCATGTTGCCTATGCGTACATCGTGCAGAATGTGTCACTCTTTCAGGGTTGTCGATTGTTTTGCCTCATTAACTCGTGCAGAATGTGTCACTCAAAACCCGCAAAACCGACCAGACCAAAGGCCACAAGCTTAATTCCCGAGACCTTGGTTATCGATAACCTCCCTTTCATGGTTATCTGTAACCCAACTCTACCCAACTCTCCAGCCTAATTCCCGAGACCATGGTTATCGATAACCTACCTTTCATGGTTATCAGTAACCCAACTTGTCACGCCCCAGATTTTCAAACCGTTTTTTTGAAATACAGTTTAAATAATAAACAGAGAATACAACTACTTGCTATCCAGATACAGTCAGTTGAGTTTCTCATTACATTACAGTACAGTACAAAGTAGATGTACAACAAGTAGAGAGCGGAAGAGAAGTACAAGAGCAAGCCTACTACAACTGTTACTGTAAACTGAAAGAACTGCAAGTACAAGGTAAAGGAACTACAACTGAAAGTACTATAACTGAAAAGTAAAGTACAACTGAAACTGAAAGACTACCACTGAAAACTAGAACAGCTAAGCCCGAGAAAATCCAGCAGCTGACTCCAACTCGAAGTCTGACTAGTCCTGCAACACAGACTAGAAAAAGGAAAAGAAAGAGGGTCTGAGCAAACAACAGCTCAGTGAGAAAACCCCTAACTACTACCAAGCATGCACATGCGGTGCGTGTTTACGTGTCCACAAACAAGTACGAGAACAGTAAGGAAACTAAAGTGCACGTAGTGTAAGCCTAATACAAGACCACAGGGACACAAGCATATCGTCAACGAGTGCGTCTAATCAAAGCCGTAACCTCAAGTGAGCACAAAGGGTACAACACCACAAGTCCAATCGAAACAATATCTAATCTCAACTCAACCAACCTGACTACTAAGGTACAAGAACTCTAAGGATCTACTAAGGATCCTAAACCAACACCGTGTCAAGATATCTAACCCGAACTCATGTTGCGAACCACGTCAACCATCGTCATCATTAAGTGTTAGATTCATATACCATATTAGATATTTGAGATATTTCATTCTTTCCTTGTTACACGTTACTGATCATTCTATTCGCGTACAATAGATAACTTCAATGGGCAACTAGACAAGAGCCCATGACAAAGGTAAGCTAAGCATTCCAAGGAACAACTAGGCAAGCGTCCACAAAATAGGTAAGATAAGTCTTTCAAGGGACAACTAGGCAAGAGTCCACAAATAGGTAAGATAAGTGACTCAAGGGACAACTAATCAAGAGTCCTCTAATAAATGATATAAGTGTTCATTCAATGTTGTCTAACACTTAGTTGCGTTCACGTTTTGTTCCTTATTTCATGATGTGTTTAGTAAGGGGATCCCTAATCAAGGCATTCAAAAGTAAAGTGTCACCCGGATCCCTAGACAAGGCATCCACAAAGTATCAAGTTCCAGAACCCCTAGACAAGGCGTTCGATATAATCATAGTGTCAAGAGGATCCCTGAACAAGACACCCATTAGTTGTTTAATCTTAGTGACATAGATAAGGCAATGCTCGATTAGCGGCTCGTCAACCCACTAACCAACCCTATCCGTCTTCCCCAAAAACGTTGGGAGGGCTCACGATGCCCCCATTGTGCACAATGTCGTGGATGGAGCGACCATCCCAGGACCCCTGAACAAGGCGCCCCGTATCAAATATCAAAATCCCATATCATAGTCACAGTGTCTGGGAGGTCCCTGAACAAGGCACAGTCCCGTATAGTACGCCAATGTAATAAGTGTGTATTTGGGAGGTCCCTGAACAAGGCACAGTCCCGCATAACACATCCATGTAACTAGTGTATCATCAAGGTGACAAGTATATCGTTATTTTAATAAGTGTGTCGTCGAAGTAATTTAATAAAGTACATGGTATAGTTCATGAGTTCATTCAACCACTTATCCTTTGGATCCGTTATCAATGTTTCGACACCTAACCCAAGGCTTGTAAACCATTTTCTTCCAATATTCCATAATTGCATAAGTTCATTTATTCATTTAATATCTCCTAGCAATCGCTAGTAATCCGACAAGTGTATCGTCGTTCTCATTTTCATTTCATAGTTCAAGTGTGATGGATTTAAGGTCGAGCACGAGTAGCCCTCGTGGGGCACATCCTCAATATTGGAAGTTCATTTAATACCTTAAACATGTTAAGTTTCACCCAATCCGAACTCACCCTTGAATAAGCCAAGGGAGAACAATCCACCATTTTCATGTGTCTCCAACGATCGCACAAGTCCTCAAAACATTCAACTGTCAAGTCACTACGGTATCTAAGGGACACAAGCACAACCCAAGTCGCTCACAACATCGTCGGTGTCGCACCTAGACTATCCTAGGTCGCAAGTGTAAAATATATAGCAAACGACGATATAACAAAACTCCTATGTACACACACACGCACACACTCAATAGGAGTTAGGAAGTTTACCCACCGGCAAACTATCGTCGCAGTCAACCAAGCGGCACGGTCAGACATCCATCGTCGCCGTCAACCCTGCACGTACAACCAGACACAACTAAGTATACGCTCGCAATCCTACAGACAATCTTACATAGACCGAATATATAGCATATACCTCGTACAGTCGTCGAACCACCATTGTACATCTGTTACCGTCGTCGTCGCGCCTCGAGTCCGCCACGCTTCCGCTGCGCACTCACACAGCCAAGAACCCGCCGGAAAACACCAGCGCACAGCCACCGCAGCCGCCTGTGCCACCGCGCACCACCAGTGCCACACATTGCCGCCAGCAGCCCACCTGCGCCGACCACCACCAGCCCTCTTCTCATCCTCTCCCGAACCGCCATCAGCCGCCACCCACCGACCACCATGACCACGCACCGCCGCTGTCCCTTCCGATCTTCTCCCTCGCGCCACCACGCATCCCACGCCGCCCGCCTCCTGCCTCGCCGTGCTGCTGCCGCCCGCCACCTCCGTCAGCCTCTCCCCTCTTCGCCGCCCCTCTCTCTCTCTCTCTCGGTGGCTGTAATGG
>NMUG010013637.1:0-10062 GCA_002855965.1 Monotropa hypopitys
TCTTTAGATAGAATTTCACAGATTTGGTGGAAACAATGCCCCCTTATTTAATTAAGTTAAAAGCTTTTAACTTGATTAAATAAACCACGCGAGATACTTACTTTACCCTTTTTCATCTTAAAACTTAGGGTTTCGTATTTTCCTTGGCGATTCACTTTCGGAGTGTTCGATTCTCTCAATCCATGGCATCCAAGAGGAAAGCAAGTCAGTAACTATCTCCATCTCAGAAGAAAAAACCTTCTGAACATCCTACTCGTCTCCCTCAGTGTTTAAGGGAAACTTCTCATCTTAAACATATTTTTATTCCTATCACGGGTGACCTTGCACATTGTATCTGTCACGACTCGTATTTTCTAATTCCATTTCCGGAATTAAGTTCGCCATTCTAATCGATTTATAGATTTTAGTACGGCTTCCTTGAATTATATTGACGATTAGAATTAGGTGTTGAACCCTTTTTTGATTCTTCCATATGGTTAGTATTTGATTTGGAGTGTTTTGGGGAAGTTCTGGGAGAGTTTGGCATGAAAATATCATGACAGGAGGAGTTTGCATCGGTGCAAATTGAGTTTGCACCGATGCAAGGTTTGTTTAGGAGTTTGCATCGGTGCAAGGAAGGCTTGCATCGGTGCACAAACCTACTACTTTGTCTGGACCAAGTTTGCATCGGTGCAGAAAAGGTTTGCCTCGATGCTGGGAAGCTTGCACCTGTGCACAAAGTCTTTTGTTGGAAATTTCAACAAGTTTGCACTGGTGAAGAGAGGAGTTGCACCGGTGCACAGAGCCCAGAATTGGCTCATTAAGCGTAGTGGAGTCATTTTATCCTAAGGGGGTATATATGTTGTGCCCATGATTTTGGGTCATCCTCTTCATTATTTTGACCTAGCCTCTCTCTACCTCCATTAGAGCTCCCTCTCTCCCTTCTCTCTAGAAGTTCTCCCCCTTCCATGGTGATTTTGGAGTTGGTTCTTTGGAGAACCTTGACCACCTAGCCGAGATATATGCATTGACGTGCATAGTTCGTGTCGCTCTCAAGGCACCCTCATCTAGGGTTCTCTCTATGTTCTAGGCTTGAGGTAAATATGTCTATATCTTATGTTTGTGTGGTTGTGTTAGACCACCTAAATGATTTACAAGATTAAAATCGAATGTTTTATCTAAAAACCTTATTTTGAAAATCATGAATCGACCTTGTTTGATTAATTAAAATTAATGGCATCCTTGCATGGGATTTGAGTGTTCTTGGTGGATATGAGGATGTGAGAATGTCAATTTTGGACCTAAAACTTGTAATTGGATTTTATTGGAATTGGATAAAATTGGGGATTTGGTCCTAGGAGTCTAATTAAAGAAATTGAATGGTGATCTTGTACCCACTAGGTGTTTGATATAATGCCCAAGGGGCTTATGAGTCTAATTTGTGGTTGAATAAGGTTGTTAGATCTTGCGTAGCCCCTTGTGAGCCCCCTTGAATGTATGGGTGTAAGTTGGGTGATTAATTAGGTGTCCTTGGTGACTAGGACCATTGTGTGCATTTGTGCACCCTAGGTGTTTGGTAAAATGCCATAGTGAAAGGGAGTTGTGTGTTGATGTGTGGATTGTCACACTTAGGTGGGAATTCGTCCCTTTGAAGTGAACTCACCACTTGGATTGAGAAACTCATTCCCTTGGATTGAATTCTTCAATCTAGTCAATTTACCTATATTAAACAACCAACCAAAATTATGTGATTGTGGATGTGGTGAGATTGTGGCCAAAAGATGTGGTCTTCATGCTATTAGTAGCTTCGTGCCTTCTCGTGGCAATTCGGGCGTGAGGTTGATCCTTATACTCGCCGAGGCAACCTAAATCAATTCGTGATTCCTTCGTGAGCTAGTCGATCCTTTTACTCGACGAGGTGACTATAAATCGATCCCCGACTTAATGGTTTCTAATTGGTTTTCGAAGTGTAGTCCATGTTTGGTGTAGGCCGATCTTTACTCGTGGGATGGTTCGAGACTCATGTGACTCTTTTTAAAATATAGTCCAAGTTTGGGGTAGGCCGGTCCTTATTTAGTGAGGCAGTTTGATACTCATGTGACTCATTTTCAAAGTTATGTGAAGTCGGAAATTGAATAAACTAACCATGCAAGATAAATAAATTCACCAATGTGTATCTATATATAGATGTATATAGAGAAGAGGAAAGGATAGAGGATGTTCAATGTGATTTGGTGGATTGTGTGGGCATAAGCTAAGTTGTGGAATTAGCTAGTGAATCCATTATAGAGTTTGGCTTGGGTGCAATAGTTGGTAGCAATATTGCAAGGAGTGAGTTGTACTCTTGGGTACGTCTTCTCTAAAGAGTTGTTGTATTGGTGCCACATCATCATGGCATGGTTACGGTTGAGATCCCTAGTCTTTATGGCTTTTGTTCTAGTGTATGTTACCGGGTTATGTGGTTTATATGATGAATAGAGGTTATTGGATTGTGTTATCATTAGTCTTGAGAAAGATAGAAAGGTTTGGGTTTCTCTTGGTGTACTCGTGTAGATGAAAGACTTGGGTAAAATTATGTGTCTTGGTTGGGAAGTTGGCTTGATCGTGGTGTTTAAGGATGTGTGGGCGATGGCATGCTTGGAATTGTATTGTAGGGATTCACACCACTTGCACATGTCACCATAATTGTATTTGCACTTTATAGACGCATATTTGGTGGGTCTTCATGACGCAACCTTTGTTTTTTAGTTTTATACAGGTTTGTATGGTTTGGTAGCTTGTAGCTGGGAGTTGTCATAGCCTTGCTCCACCTTCCATTTTCTTTTCTTTTTTTGGTCAAACGGAATATATTAAAACTTAAAACAGCCAAAACAAAACGCTAAGTGGCAGCGTACATAGTCCCAAAGTGTTGCCAAGAGTCACGGCCAACACCATACCAGCCAAAACCAAAATAAACAAAAAACAACACAGTAGTACATCAGCCCCTGCTGATTTAGTCCAGTACATTTGTAAGTTTAAGGCAATCTGTAATCCAGAATTCCCTAATGGAAGCCGGCATGGTTTCCATGATCGTGAGGTTGTCCTCTCCTTCAACACCCAGACGTGCTAGATGGTCAGCACATTGGTTTGCACTCCTTGGGATGTGATCAATTCAAACTCCCGTCCTCTTCAACAGCGCCTTTGTTTCCTTGATTACATAACTGTTTGGGTGGTCCTTTTCTTCATCACTTTTCAGCAGTTTGATCACCTGTATGCAGTCCATTTCGATTTGGACATCCTTCATGTTTTTCTCGTAAATGATCATCGTGCCTTTGTAAATTGCTCCCAGTTCAGCTGCTAGACTTGTTTCCCATTCCAGTTTTCCACAGAATCCAAGAACCCACTCGCCATATTTCCCCCAGAAGATCCCTCCACACCCAGCCTTCTTGTTTTGTTCGCTCCAGCTACCATCAGTGTTTAGTTTAATCCCCGCAACAGGTGGACGCCAATTAGACAGTGTGGTGCATGGCTGCAGTTTGGCATTTTGCATTTGGTAGGCATTGTGGATTTCTTTTGCCATGTTCACACTTTGGAGAGCAATTGAAACAAGATTTTGAGGAGTATTATCAAAGACAAGTTTGTTCCTGCTCAACCAAATGTTCCAAAGTGTGGACAGGACAGTAATTCCCTCATTCGGTAATACGTTACAATCATGTCCCAGGCAAGATTTTAACTTGTCTAGGATCCATGTCGTAACATCCGTGTTTAGAAATGCCGTCAGCCAACTGCTGCCAAAAATACAGTTCCAAACCTTTAATGATTGTTCGCAATCGCGAAATAGGTGTTGTAAATCCTCGATACCATTGCTGCAGGTTGGGCATTTCCCATTGGTGTCCATGCCTCTATTCCGTCTAAGATTGTTTGTAGGGATTTTGTTAAGGCAATTTAGCCATACAAAATGTTTAAGTTTGTTTGGGCATTTCATTTTCCATATCCATTTCCAGCTATGGATTGGGAAGGTTTGTTCCGTTATTTTGTGGACTGTGTTGGTTTGGAATTTCCCATCGCTAGCTGGGGTCCAGATCGGTATGTCAACATTATTTATATTCGTGTGTACGACTATTTTGTGGATATCCTCATCTAATACTTGGGAGATGAGGTGGCTAATGCAATCAGTGTTCCACTTCCCATTCACAATTAAGTTACTCACCTTAGTAATCTCCTTCGTGTATTCTCTCGAGTAGGAATTTGCTAAAGGTTCATCTGTAATCCACCAATCGTTCCAAAGATCAATTCTCTCGCCGTTACCAATCTTCCATTTGATTTTCGATATGATGTTTCCTCTTAGATTGTGTATGTTTCTCCAGATATGTGAAGTGTTTTGTTTTTTCTTCTAGTCGTAACCATGAAGGTTGCTTAAGTATTTGTTCCTTAGCATTTGGACCCAGAGGTCATTTTGGTTGGTGTGTGTTTTCCAGGCAAGTTTGGTGGTTAGGCTCTCATTGAGATTGGTGGCCTTTCTTATTCCCAGGCCCTCTTTCTCCCTGATTATGCAAACTTTGTCCCATCCCACCAGGAGGATCTTGCGTTTTTGGTCAGTGTCTCCCCATTGGAAGTCACGATTCAATTTATCAATGGTTTAATAAGTTTTGCGGGGGATTTTGAAGGTTTGCATGGTGTAAATTGGAATCGCGTTTGCCACATGTTTTATGAGCGTAGCTCTGCCGGCAAGATTTAGAGAGCACTTTGCCCAACCCACCAGACGTTTCTGCAGACGATCGATAAGATCGTTAAAGTTTGGTCTGGTGATTCTCCCGTGGGTCAGCGGTATACCACGGTATTCCATTTTCAGTGAGCATTATTTCATTTGTATTTCATTTATGTATCATTGTAATAAATCTCCTTATTTTCCTTTACTTGCAGTTGAGTTTCATTTCAATTGTAAAGGGTTGTATGTACTTATTTTTCAAAGCAAGTTTCATGTAAAGGATTTGTAAAGATGTGTATTTGACTATTCACGGCCCCTTGTAGCAAGTTGGTATTCTTTATGGTTTTATAAATAGTCCTTCTTTTATTCCTTTAACAAAAAATATGGTTTGAAAATCTGGGGCGTGACAACTTGGTATAAGAGTTTTCGTTCGAAAACCTTGGAACCTTGGGGAGATTTTTTGTCTCAATGGGTTCTTCATGTGCTTTCCATAGAGTCTTTGTTTGTGTTTGCATGCATTAAGAGTTGCATAGCATTAGTATGCCCTTGTATGAGGCATAGGAGCTTGGTATTGGTTCTTGGGATGAGTTTGCCTTTCGCTAGTATATTGGAGGTCGTATTTATGGATATGTGTGTACGTTGAGTATGTGGTTTATTTTCCTAGCATGAGATGTGAAATTGGCTCATAGGTCATGTGTAGAGATTTATGAGTATAATGTTATTGTGGTGTGTATATTGAATATGTTATTTATGTGTTTGCTAGGATCTATCATCGCTAGTTGCTTTAATTGCCGATATGGTTGCTCGTCATAGAGGTCATAGGATTCTTCCGGTGCATCAGGATGTCCCGATGGAAAATTTTCGTGAAGAGAAAAACATTGGAGTGGGTCAAGAAGGAGCAGTGGATCCTAGAACATTTGTGAGGCAGCTTGCTGAGGCCATGGTTGAGGCCACCAGAGCAGTTCAAGCCCATAGGGCTAGGGGTGTTAGCCACGTGATGGAGGCCTTACGAGAATTCTGTGCTATGAACCCTCCTAGCATCAATGGTGAGGGTGAGCCTATTGAGGCCAATTATTGGCTTTCCGAGATTTGTAAGGCATTGGACACCCTTCACATCAATAAGGATGAGATGCGAGTGTCTTTTGCATCCTATCAGTTGGTCGGTGAAGCAAGAGAGTGGTGGAGTTCGATAATCGAAGCCAAGAAAGATGCGCGAAGGTTGGCTAGAGTTGCGGATTTGGGATTAGTTGATGAGAATGCGGGTACTATGTCATGGGAGCAGTTCATTTCTACCTTCGAGGATTAGTACTTCCCAGAATCATTTTGCGAGCAGTTGAGGATGCAATTTGAGTTGTTGCAGCAATGTGACATGACGGTTTCTCAGTACGCGATAAATTTTCAGTCTTTGTCTCGTTTTGCTCCTAAGTTAGTCAGTTCGGAGGATCACAAGTGAAAAAGATTCGAACAGGGTCTTCGTCTTCCCATTCAAAAGCTCATCGTCGGGAAGTGTATTCGTTCATTTGCCACTATGTTGGAGCATGCCAGAGCTATTGAGCTTATTTGCAAGGAAGAGGAGAAAGAAGTCAGAGTGTGGGTTTTCGTCGACAGTCCTTTGTTTCAAATTCCATGTCTTCTTCAGGTAGTATTGGGAGGAAGCAGCATAGAGATCATTCTCATTTTCGAAGCCAGCAGGGTTCTCAGTCCATCATCAGTGTTGGTGTTGCAGGAGAGCTACCCAGGAGCCACATTGTTTGTCATCACTGCAATCAGGAAGGGCACTATCGGTCTCAGTGTCCCCAAATACTTGCTTCGAGTGCGGTCAGTCAGAGCATGTGAGAAGAATTTGCCCACAGAGGAGCGATAGGCAAGGAGAGATGTCAATTGGGCGTCACTCATCGGTTGGGCCAAGAGTTGAGTAGTTCCAGCAATAAAGTCAGAATCAGGAGTCTCATCACCAATCGTTCTCATCCAGTTCTCAGTTCCAGAGAGGAATTAGTTCCATAGGTGCAAATCGGGGTTCGATTCAGAGAGGCAAGCAACTAGTGGACCGGACTACTCATGACAGAGTCTACACGATTTCTATGGCGGATCCTCAGCCGCCAATTTCTCCATCTTAGTAGACCTATTTTGTGTTTTCTTGTCATAGTTGTGTGGTGTGTCGATGGGATTGACATCCCTTGTTAAGTTTTGCTAGTTGCGTTGTGAACTTGGTTTGACATTATGCGTTTTTATGTTTTTTGATGTTGGTCCCTCCCGTGGATATCTTTGTAGTGATTTTCTTGATTGAGACTTTCATTGCCTAGTTCAGATGTAGGGTAGGCCGGTCCTTATTTAGTGAGGCGGTTCGATACTCGTGTGACTCGTTTTCAAAGTTATGTTAAGCCGAAAATTGAACAAACTAACCATGCAAGATAAATAAATTCACCAATATATATATATATATATGTATATAGAGAAGAGGAAAGGATAGATGATGTTCAATATGATTTGGTGGATTGTGTGAGCATAAGCTAAGTTGTGGAATTAGCTTGTGGATCCGTTATAGAGTTTGGCTTGGGTGCAATAGTTGGTAGCAGTATTGCAAGGAGTGAGTTGTACTCTTGGGTACGTCTTCTCTAAAGAGTTGTTCTATTGATGCCACATCGTCATGGCATGGTTACGGTTGAGATCCCTAGTCTTTACGGCTTTTGTTCTAGTGTACGTTACCAGGTTATGTGGTTAAGGGGTATATGGTGAAGAGTGGTTATTGGCTTGTGTTATCATTAATCTTGAGCAAGATAGAAAGGTTTTGGTTTCTCTTGGTGTACTCGTGTAGATGAAAGACTTGGGTAAGATTATGTGTCTTGGTTGGGAAGTTGGCTTGATCGTGGTGTTTAAGGATGTGTGAGTGATGGCATGCTTGGGATTATATTGTAGGAACTCACACTACTTGTACATGTCACCATAATTGTATTTGCACTTGATAGACGCATATTTATGACTCAACCTTCGTTTTTCAGTTTTATGCAGGTTTGCATGGTTTGATAGCTTGTAGCTGGGAGTTGGCATAGGCTTGCTCTACCTTCCTTTTTCAGTGAGCATCATTTCATTTGTATTTCATTTCTGTATCATTGTAATAAATCCCATTCTTTTCCTTTACTTCTAGTTGAGTTTCATTTCAATTGTAAAGGGTTGTATGTACTTAATTCTCAAAGCAAGTTTCATGTAAAGGATTTGTAAAGATGTGTATTTGACTATTCACGGCCCCTTGTAGCAAGTTGGTATTCTTTATGGTTTCATAAATAGTCCTTCTTTTATTCCTTTAACAAAAAAAATATAGTTTGAAAATCCTGGGCGTGATAGTATCTTGGGACCTATTTATTTTCCAACTGCACCCAGTGAATTACCCTCATATTATCCATTTAATTTTGATGAACCTTTGTTGTTCTTTCTTCCTGGCCTTCATCGTTCTAGTTGGGAAACTAGGGGCCATATTAGGTCATGGCCTTCACCCTTTGTCTTATGGACTAAATTAGTAGAAAGGATGTTTACTTTCCTTTACTCTGAATGGGTTGACATCAGTATAGCTGAGACTCTTGAACTTTCCACTTAGAATTGTCATTTGAACCCTCATATACTTGCTGCAGCTACTTGTTTTGGTCTACCTCTTCTAACATATTTGTGTTCACCCATGGACTTATGTCCCCAACTATTCTAGATATTGTCCATCTCACTGGTTTATATAGTACAGGCATTGAGGTTACTGCTATCCCTGATCATTCTTCTTACTCCCCTGTTTTTGAAACAACCTCTGATAGTTATACTAACTTTCTCTCTACTTATAGTAAAACTAGCAATTTACCACCTTCCTTTTATGAGAAAATTGCCTTCTACTTATACTAGATTAACAAATATCTGTTGTGTGTGGTTGGGTTGAAAATTACCAAAGAATATATTAAGTTGGTTGTTTGCTTAGCCCAAGGTACCAAACTTGCACTAGCCCCTTTTGTCTTAGGAACTTTGTATAAAGGTCTTTCTACTTTTGTGCAAAGTAAAATTACCAGCAGTTGTGGTGGGCCTTTGTGGATATTGCAAGTATGACTGTATGCCTACTTTCCATCTATCAGACCTCTTGGTTTTTATCCTCAAAGGATATATAACAAAATTTGCCACAATTATGCAGAACATTTTCTAGGTTTTATTCCTACTCATGAGGATGCCTCTTTTTCAAGGTACTTCAAAGCCTTTTACTGCCCTGAGCCTAGAGACTCACCTTCCTGGCTTCCATTCAATGAGTTGAAATACTCCAGTTCTTTTAGGCTAAAGCCTATTTTTGACTTGACAGTTCCAGTCCCTGTTGTAAATAAATTTTGGGCTAGTGTGTTGATATCCAGATTTATCCCAATAGGATTTTCTCCCTCAACTGTTAGATTTGCCAATTGTAGTATTGAGATATACTTTCCAAATCAAAGTGCCGGATAGTTTAAAAATTTTCAAGGAATTCCAGTCCCTTATACTCATTCCAGAATAAAGGATTTAGTCCTGGTGAGGCCTATAGTCTGAGACCTCAGTGATCAAGAATATAATTTCATCATTTCAAATGGCTATAGCAAACTTTCAGTTTACTAGTGTTGGGGGGTAAGCCTTTCCTGCGGTGGTTCGCTGCTGTGAGCGGAGGAGATGAACTGCAAAGTGGTGGCTGGACCTAGCTGCACAGGTAATACACGTTAGGCTACCGGCGGCGTCGCCGGTGGACCCTCCGATGGCAAAGTCAGCAAAGAGATTGTAGAGAGAGAGAAAGTAAATGGACAGAGCTTCTACTAGTGAGAGAGAGTCTACCTTTGCATTGAATGCTCATCTGTATTTATAGCACATCGGAGAGTGGGAGACACGCGCTTCGGCGTGAGTGAACTGGTATGGCAGGTCATGGGGCAACGTGCCTGTCTCCTCTGAGCGTTTGAACATGTGGCCGACCGGTCGGCCCCGACAGTGTCAGGCGGCGCTGCCTGACAACATCGGGCGGCAGAAAAGCTGACTGAGCAAGGCAATGTGATTCGGTATATATATTTATCTGCACCTGGAGGTTGGGTGCTAGTACCTTACCGCAAGGAGGTAGAGCGCCCCCAAACTCATTACCTGTGTATTCATCAGGGATGACAAATTTGGATAACAGATCTGGCATTAATATTGGTCAACGGATTTGAATGACCCTTGGCTATATTAGTAATAAGTATAAATAGAAGAAACGATATGGAAGTTGTGAAAGATCTTTATTCGATCTTATGATGAATATGGACCAATATTGGATCCCATGGAAAATGTTTTTGAGAAGGAAATGTGGAAATGTTTGGAAGAAAATCATTTTTATTAATTGAAGGAAGTAAGAAAGAGACTTGTGGAATAAAATCAGAACGAAG
>NMUG010013638.1:0-10062 GCA_002855965.1 Monotropa hypopitys
AAAGTAAAACTAAGATCTAGCACTATTTATACGAAATTAGATGACGAGATTAAGAGAAGAGATTACTTACAAGGAGGTTGATCAACTATGCTGAATAACTCTCTAGGAATCCAAGCCAAAATCCACTCTCTTCACTTTCTCTCTCTACGGTTCTCTCAAGAACTCCCTCAAGAACACTCACACAAATGATTTTGATCCAAATGATTCAACTTCCACCCCAAAATCAGTTTTGAGGACAAAAGACCAAATTGCCCTTCATCCAAAACATGTTCTACAAGTTTTCCATTACTAATCACACTATAGCACCCTTCTAGTTGCATAGTTTGACCCAATTAGCCATCACACTTATTTTCATGCTATTATTTCCCTCATTCTTACTCGTATTCAAATAATAACCTTTACTACAATTCTAATTCAGTTATTATTTTAAATAATTAAATTAATTCATTAAAATGGGATGGGGGTGACAGTTTGAGGTTGGCTTGAAAGTGTCTTATCTTGTTGAGTGTCTGGAAGTATAGAATCTCGCTGGAGCTACCCTGGCCCACCAAGATTCTTTCTGTGTCGAATCTATTGATGTTCAGGATGATCACCAACGAGTCATTGTGCGGGAACGTCATCTCGTCCAGATCATTCTCAGAGAAAGAGATCTGTTCGAGCTCCTCACTCTGGTCCATTTATCTTTTTTGCCCAAACTGCAGTACATGATGCTCGTGGTCTTCCTTCTGTCTCTAAGCGTGGGATTCATTCTTGGAGCTCGGCTCTACGACCCCATGTATCATGTGGATGGTTCCCACTAGAGGCATGTCCTCATCCGATGAGTCATTACACCTTTCCATCCTTCTAGGCATGTTATCCTGTCCGAGTGTCTGGACAATGTAAGGCTTCAAATGATATGTCTCCACGAGTTCTTCCAGAAATTGCTTATATTGGTGGCACTGCTCCGTCATGTGGTCGAACTCCCTGTGGTAGCTGCACTTGATTCATGTGGCCTCCAGTTCAAGCTGATTCTGCCTATTTTGCGAGTCACCTCCAGAAAGGCTCATTCTTTATAGGGTAGACCAACCTCAAAATTGGGACGTTGAACTTTGTCTTGATGGCCTTGAAAGCCTCTGGTCCTGCTCTCGGCATCTTGAAGGTGGTCTGGAGTGCGGCCTCAGCTCCCTCCCCCTTCTCAGAAGGAAGTTGCTGCGGTGCCTTCCTCTTCTTGTTCTGTCTTCTCGACAGTGTCCACCATATGTGTTCGATAGGATCTGTGGGCACTACGTCCTACTTCGTGGAGGGTCTCCTCCTCCAACTTTGCATGTTGCTTTACCCTTTCCATCCGCTTTGAGAATGTTTCAACAAGGTTCAGGGATTCTCTCAACTTCTCACCAAAGGAAATCTCAAGCATGAACATTGATACAGCCTACTTCTCGATATAGTCTTCGACGTCGTTGTAGGCATCCACGTACCATCCGGCATATCCCCTAAAAGTCTCGTTAGATCATTTTCTCAATGACAGGAAGCGTGGCTGGTCATGAACCTGCCAACGAACATCTCGGCTAACTGTTCTCAACTGCAAATCAATTACGGGGGCAACTTGTGATACCAGTTGAGCGATGTCCGACTCAAACTGAATGCGAACATCCTACAGTAAAGACTTTTGTCTCCTTCATACAGAATTAAGGCTTGTTGATAATCCTTAAGATGGGCTATCATGTCTGTCTTCCCATCACTTCTGGAAGTTGGAAAGATTGAATCCTCTGGGGATCTTGTAGTCGCTAATATCCCTAGAGAGCGGGATGAATGTGATTTGTTGGATTGCACGCTCAACAATCTTTTGGACCATTCCCTGACCTTTGAGACACATGTTGATCCATGCTTTAATGTTGTTGATGTTGGTCAGCACAGAATTGTTGTTTGGGGAGACAAATCTTCATGGGTAGTCTTTCTGTATGGGAGCTTTGGGACGGAGCTGATCCCTGAGATCCTATACAGAATTAACAGAGTGCTCTTGGCGAATGCTGCGAGCATGGCTGTGGGTTCTGTTGTGGTGTTCACTGGGCTGTGGGGGATCCCTGACAACCTTTCATCATTCTTGGTGACAGGGTGGATTCCTTCTACCCCTGCTTTTTTGTTGGACCCTCCCTTGACCTTCCAGTATCGTCCTCTGGCTCCCGGAAGTATGAGGGCATACATTACGGTCTTGACTTTACTCTAGGGACCTTGGTGGTTTCTACTTGTTACCAATTGGCCCATCTTGTTATTGAGGTTGTTTGGAAAACCTTTCCACTTCTATTTTCAGGCGTTTGATTGTCTGGTTTTGTGATATGATAATCTTGACTAGATCCTAATCTCTGATCGATTTGGGTGGAGATTGAAAGCAACTTGAACGAGACCGATTGTGTCCTTTCTAGTAGTATTCTCCTCCTTGTTATCATAGGTCTCATCCTCTAAGCAATCATCCTGGATCCTCTGTGGGGCCCTAATGCCTCTAGCAGGGGTTTTGTGTTTTCCCTCTAGGCTAGGAGCAACTTCAAGAGTACATTGGATGCCAGTATAAGTGTTCCTGGCTTTCTTGGGTGGTTAAGGTGGGTCAGAATGGGTCTCGCCCATTCATTTTCCATCCCCGACCTGTTTTTCGGTCATTGGTGTGTCATTGTCGTTGATTGCCACTTCTTTGATCTGGTGTCAGACTGGATTCTGGTTTTTCTTTTTCTTTTGTGGGTGGATTTTCCATAGACTGCACCAATTGTGCGGGGGGAAAACTGAGACTGGTTACCTCTTTAAATGTACTACTTATCTAGACTGATCTAGTTCTTCTTGCTGATCTGGCTACGCTTCTCTCTGTATCTACCCTCACAGAAAAAAATTAAAAGACCTCTCACCGTTGTTGACCGGAAAGCTCTCAGATGACTAAGTTAGTCTTTGATCGAGAGAAAACTCTAAGAAAATTCAAATACAGTTCGTAAGCCAAATTAGCATGTGCCTTTTCTCGTGGATTGAATCTTACTTTTATAGAGGCCTTCAGATTGCTAGCTTTTCACTAGTAATCAGGAGCTAATTTGGACTTCTCGTTCATATCTTTGATAAATTTGATATGTTCTGTATTCATCTCTGGACCATTTTTGGCTTAGATAACGCACTTATCCTCGTGGAAATTAAATAATTCCTATATTCATAGGAATTGAGATTCTATCCTTTTAGGTGCGAATAGCCGGGACATGTGTGTTAGTCACTACCCACTGATCAACTAACACATATACACGTCACTTGCTACATTACTGCACCGGTTTACTTTATACCGCACCGCCAGGATGTCAATCCGCATATGGATAGCCTTATCCGCATTGTGGGTGTGGTGACTTGTATGTGCTTGACTATATCAAAGATTTACACACATGCATCTGACTATATAACTTTTTTCCGCACTACTAGGATGTCACACAACACAGGACTAGCCTAATCCATAGTGCGAGGAAATAATGACACGTGGATTTCTTCTATATCGAATATCTAAATGACATGTACCGCGCTACAAACTAAATGTCCAGGGGATCTCGATTTGCCATTTACACATAGAAAATCCAGATTTACACTACCACAAAAACCGTTATAACGGACTTAGACTTACAATTACCAAATCAAAGAATATAGGATGTCTTGCAGAGCGACTCTTAACTAGGACATTGAGATTGTTCGAAATCCATTAGCGTTCTTTACCTCTAGACTCTTCTTTCCTTCCCTAAAAGTATCGTGGCGGAGAGTTGAGGACTTGAGGGATTGGAATCTTCGGTGAACCCACCTGTTTCTTGCATTCCCTCTTAAACGAATCAAATATAAGCAAACAAAAGGACTAACCTCACTCGGGGTTATCATTTACATGAGACTTCCTGAACTACTAAGAGTATCTCCAACAAAAATGCCAAATTTGACATGACATGCCAAGTGGATGAATTGGCATTTGAATCAACTTCAACCATATTGTCAAATGTGATAGGTGCTTAAAAGCACCTATTCATATGTCTCAACATGGATATTACTGGTTCCGAGTGATTGTTATTTAATGTATTTTGTGTAGTTTTTGTGTTTGGGCAAATAAAGTTCAAAGTGCACAAAATGGAGTCAAAAGCACTCTGGGAAAGACAAGGGAACTTTAGGAGGAAGAATATTGCATGGTTCAAGCAATAGGGAAGCAAAAATGGTCCAAACTCACAACTTCAGCCTTCCCCATCCGGACGGGAATTCAGTGTGGTCCGGACGAGCCTCTAGAAAGTTTTCCAAAAGATCCATTCAAGCATGGTACGAACGGGAATGTGTTTGGTCCGAATGGATGTTGATCCTCATCCAGACGAGGAACTGGGTTGGTCCGGACGAGCAGAGCGAGAAAGTAGATTTTGAATCACTAGAGCCTGTCCGGACGGGAGAGAGTCTGGTCCGGCCAGGAAGCGGCCAAATTTATGCATTTTAATTAGATTTTGTGTATTTTAATCCCAAGTATAAAAGGAAAAGTTAGGGATTATCTTAGGCATCTTGATTATTATTTTGTAAGCACTTTGGGAGGCCAAGGAGAAATCCTAGCCACCAAGGTCTCCCATCTCCCTCATCTTCTTCCTTGTCCTCTAATGGATCCAATCACCATAGGAGCTTGGATGAAGGTTGTAATGTCCTGTTAGTTTTCTCATGTCAAGGTAACGATGAATCTCCAAATCATGTAACCGGATCGTATTATAAGGTTCTCTTTTGTGTATTCGAATGGTTGTATGATTATATTATTTTTGTGTTTTGATTTGCCCCAATTCTTTCATATTGTACAACGGATCTCCATTGTTGCATTTGTGGGAATGTGATAGTTTATTCTCGTTCGACGGCTCGTGCCTTAGAGACGGGTCATACAATGGGATCCTCTATGCCACTAGACAAGTGTAAGAATTTCTTGACGACCGCCGAGAGGAGATGACAATCCTCTAGGTTATCATTTTATTCGAAAGCAATTGTAGACCTTGTGGGTTCCTGAAACTATGACCCGAGTTGTTTATCCAAGATCCAAGTCTGAATGGCTACTTAATGGCTCCTGCAATGAAAGAAAGAGTTAGTAGTGCCCGGTGCCGGATGCCGGAAAGGCTCTCCGATGCCTAAGTCAGATGAGTGCTCGAGAGAATGATTTTGCGAAGTAGTAGCTGTTGGAAATCAAAATGTGAGTAACCCCTTACCCATTAGGCAATGCATGGTATTTATAAGTTGCTCATGTCGCCCTTAGTCCGGCGCGATTTGCGGTAACTGTCCCGGATATTCCGCCGCAATATCCAGGATTTATCCCAATTTCCATATTGGGTTATCCAAGTAGGTATGCCAGGTTCCAGCATTGACCCGGTAAGACCCTGGCGAGCCATGAATGACCCAGTCGTACCGTGCCATATTCTCGTTAGCTGTGATCCGGATAAATATCTGCCACCGGTGTGTTGCTGGGTTGGGATGACCCTATCATGCCCTGGCCAAAAAGGCTCGGTGTACGGGTCAGCCAATCGGGCCAACCCGTGGCACTCCTTCCGGTATACTGCTGGGCCAATAGCCCTCCGGTTGGTCCGGCCAACCTGTTCCAGCCCCAACGGGCCTGCCCCCAACGGGCCAGCTCCAAATACCCGGCCTAGTGGCCCACATTTGGTTCGGTTACCACAATAGCCCCTTAATACTTTCGGTGCATCCGGACCGCAAGTATTGAGCCTGTTACCTCGGGTAACCAAACCAGTCCGTCTTGCGACCTTTGCCGACCAAATGGTCCGGGAGCGTCCAGCCACTAGGGCCATGTCCGAGTTATCCGTCTCAGGATCAATCCGGATTGTTCGGACCGATAGCATGCGTCTGGATCCAATGGCTGTGTAAATCCTTCTGGAACATTCTTGCCATGTGTCGTCATCCGGTGGCTCCTGCTTAAAAAGTGTGCCCGTACGTTTTG
Organism: Monotropa hypopitys; assembly: GCA_002855965.1. Lineage (NCBI taxonomy): Eukaryota > Viridiplantae > Streptophyta > Magnoliopsida > Ericales > Ericaceae > Monotropa > Monotropa hypopitys. Next base: position 5,939 of record NMUG010013638.1, read on the forward strand.
AATGTGAACCGCCATTCTCCCCGCCTATATAAACGAAGGACCCCCTCAAGCCATCTCTTTCGCTACCCAGAGCTCTTGCCACTGCAGCCCAGCATTCGATCGTGAGTTCTGAACGAATCCAGAGCGTCGGATTCCTCGAATCATCAGGTTAGGACCATCTTCTCATCTTTCTTTCTTCTTCCCCCTGACTTGGGATGCATCCAGCCCCATCTTCTTTCCCCTGCAATTTTCCGCACACGGTAGCACTACTCATGGCACTGTAGCATTGCTAGAGTACGCCTGGCGGTTCCCTTTTCCCGGACCAATTGATCCGACATCTTTTCTCTTTTCTCTGGTCAGGTATTATGTCGGGGAACCAAGGTGGTGCTGCCGAAGCAAACGTGGCCGCTGCAGATCCAGACGGACTCAGTCCCTTTGTTGCCTATTTCATGAATAACCAGAACCTAGGACAATTCTGGAGGATATACGACATCCCGGATAACGTCCACGTTGGGTTGGTAGGCCTGAACGCCCAAGGTGCTCCGGATGTCGAGCATCGTAGGGGACAAATCATTATTCCCTTGATGGCCATAATCAAGGGGGGTTTAAGGTTTCCCCTGACCGGGCTTGTTGCAAAAAATTTAAACACCCTCGGGTTGACCATTGTACAGTTCACGGTAAACTTTTACCGCATCGTGCTTTCCCTCGTTGAACTGAACCGTCAGTTCAACCTTAACATCAATCTTGCCGAATTTTTTGGGATTTACTCCATCAATCAAAACAAAGCCTCCCAACGTTATTTTCCGGCAACCCAGAAGGGCTACGGGTCGGTGGTTAACCGTCTCCCGGATTCTGACCCCTGGGCCAATGAGTTTGTATTGGTCCGGGGGGATTTCAACAACGATAGGGACCCCGTCCCCTGGCAAGTCAGAACTCTCGGTAATCTTCAATTTTTCATTCCCTTAGGCTTCTCCCTTTGAAATCTGTAACCGTGGTGATTTCCCTTTCTTTTGTAGTTGCCCGAACGGTAAACCGGCTCAAGAATCAGGCGACTGAAGACCGGATCCAGAGATTATTTGAGCTTCCCCTCTCCACCCGGGACGTTCCTACTTTGCTGGGGTATCAACCCACGTACCACTCATTCATCAAGATCAGGTAGCCCAGGGCACATCCCCCGGCCCAGGTAACTCCGTCCCCACCCGCTTCTCCTGTTGTCCGGATTAGATCCCGGACTGTGGTGATCGTAGAGAGTTCGGAAGAAACAGAATCAGAGACCCCCGAGACTCCCCTGATGGTTAAGAGAAGAGCGCATCAAGCTCGGAACCTGCTCGAGCTGCCCGTCCCTCCTGCTCTGGGTGTAACATTGCCCTCACCCCTGCCTCCTCATGCTGCTGAGCCATCCTCTCATGCTCTCAATGTTCCTACGGACGCCTCCGTCTTGGCCTCTGTGAGTAAGCGAAAAAGGCTGGAGTTTGAAACGGTCACCCAGGACCAATTTGACGAAGTCCTGGAGCAATTGCTAGGGGATGACAGCTCCTCAGCCCCTCCACCGTGGCGCCCGACTTTCAACTTTAACGACCGGATCATTACCAATCACGATTCGGTTGTTACCCCGGGAGTAGCCCCTGCCCTGGCCCGTGCCGTAATGCTTCCCCGAGATGAAGATCGTCTTCCCAAAATTGAGGATGAACTCTTTTCAGCCGGACTGATGGCGATGTTCCAGGTACAATTTCCATTTGGCACAATTCTCGCATGGATTTATTTCAACTTATACGCCTCAGATTTTGCAGGAGATCCAAAGCACTTACACGGCCTGGTCAAAATCAGTGTCCCCGGAGGCTGCCCTGTCTAAAGAAATAGGGCTCCGGAAGCAAGCTGAGGAGGCGGTGAAATCCAGGCTGGCTGAGAAGACCGGGCTCCAGGAGAAGCTGAGAGATGCCAAGCGTGCCAGGAGCGAGGTGGGAAAAGCGCTGGAGGTCGAGAAAAAGGCCCACGCAGAAGCCCTGTAGGCTCTTGAGGTGGAGAAAAAGGCCCGAGCTGACGATGCGGAGAAGCATAAAGAGGAGCTAGAGGACGCGGATGCTACGGGTTATGATGATGGGTTTGCGCATGCAGGAGACGAATATCAGAAGCAGGTTGAGATGGCCATCCGGAAGGGCTACCTGCAAGGGCTGGATGCTGCACTCGTTCTGGAAGATTCTCTGCTCCGTGCTCCTTTTCCTCCGGCTTCTACCGAGGCACATGATCCTCTTGCCGAGGCCTAATATTATAGTCGGTGCAGTGCGCCGTAGATGCCAAGTGTTTTTTATTTTGAAACTTTTTGTACTCCTTTTCATGTGTAAAAACTAGGTAGTTCTGTGGTATTTGTAAGTTTTTGACGGATGTAAATTTTGGTGGATATGAATGAAGGTAGTGGTTGCTTGCTTTCCGTGTTTCCTTCACATATTGTGCTTTGCCCCGGTATATGTGCCCCCATTTGAACGTGGGCGGAGTATTTTTCTCCGGGACGTTCAAATCTTTCCAAATTGTTTACCGGGTCCCAACCACGTGTTGTCCCTTCGGCTTGTTTTGAGACTGCAAAAAATTTGGCTGGGGCAAAAGCCATTTGCTGTTCTTCCAGACTGTTTGGAAATTCTGCCAACAATTTGGCCGGGGAAAAATCCCTTTGATGTCCATCCGAACCGTATGAGAATACTGCCAAAATTTTGGCCGGGGCTGTTGATACCCAAATTTTGGCTCAGCTCCCACAAGTTCAGAAATCAGCAAAATGATCTTTTTCAGTATCCGTATGCACATCCGGAATGTTCAGACTCACCGCGAACAGCCCCGACGTCAGTCAAAAATCTTGAAACAGTCAAACCGCAACGGTAAAGGGTTGAGGAACATTTACCTATCTCAAAATTTTATTCCGATGCATCAATCCGGACAAATTCCAAAAGGACGGCACAGAAACCGCATCCGAACAGTCAAACGGGCCGGCACAAGCAAAATTCTACACGAGCGTCCGAAATTTTTCTTCTGAGGAGAATTTCGAAGACAATCACATCACAGAGAACCCCGTATAAAAACTGACTTCATCCGATCCAGCACTGGAATTCAGTTAAGGATAAACGTCAATATGTTCAGATTTCCATGCAGCGGTCAGCCGGCCTCGGAAATCAACGAAAGTATTTTGCACGGACCTCATCTTCAAAATCTGACATTCCCTACGGAACGAATTTTCTGGGAGTCGAGCAGTCCAGGAGGTGCACCAAACGCTTCTCAAATCAGGCAGGATATCAGAGCCGTATTTCAGGGGTTTTCTGGAAAGTGTCCGAATCAAGCCCGGGATATTTGCTATATTCGTGATCCAACACAGCGATCATGAATATCAAATTTAAAATGTTAAAGTCAGAGTTCTCCGAGGGGACGGCAAAGCGTAAACAGAAGCTTCAGACGAAGATTAGAACTCCGGGATACTTTTTCAATTTTAAATGTATTTAATTTTAATTTTAATTAATTTTCTGAACAAGATAAGCTCAACCCAGCCCAAAGAAGCTTCCTAAATATCTCCCATACACGTGGCAAGCCAGCCACGCGTTTGGGCAGATATTTCCACAATGTTGCAACTATAGTTGCGACATTTTCCATTATATATACAAAACCTCAGAAACTAAAATCCAGACCAGAATAACCCATTCCAAGTTCATTTCAACCTCAGATACCAAAGCCTCCGGGCATTTTCATTCAAATTCTTTCTAAAAACTATCTATAGTTTGGCATTAGTCGATTGGCCTCGTCCGATACTATGCCTTACTATATTTTAAAGAAGTTATCTTTAGAAGTTGTCTCCCGGAATTGTACAGATATAGCAATACAATTTGCTTTTATTTGTTAAATATTTGTCTTTACTGCTTTAAAACCCATATCTGTTTAAAGAATTCGTCATTTTATGTCTTTCTCCTCGTTAGAATTCGACACATGCTTGGCTCTGCCGGCTCCGCTGTCGCGTACGAGAAGAACATAAAGACGTATTCGCCCTAAAATACCATATCAATTGTTGCCGTCTAGCTCGTAATATATCCAGCTCGGTTATATATGATATCTTATCACTTGTTGCCATCTAGCTCGGAATATATCCAGCTCGGTTATATATATACTTGCCA